>WNGS01084497.1:10576-28023 GCA_020271785.1 Procambarus virginalis
TATATATATATATATATATATATATATATATATATATATAATATATATATATCTTATATCAGTCATAACAGCACGTGAGTAGACCGGGGATGAGGTGGCCGAGTAGGCCTAGGCATGGAGACACTGGTCATCAGTTTCACTCTCTGTCTCACTGATATCTGATTTTGTTTAGTCTTTATCACTATCAGGAGACGTCTAATCACTCTTAGGTACATCGACGTCGCATTCCATAAGTTTTTGTGTATTTCCTCCAATGTAAGTGACGACGTCGAGTGAGCCACGTGACGCCACCGTGAACCCGTCCGGTGAGCACCCTTCATGGCTGCTGTGTACATACTGAGGCCTTCCCGCTTACTTCCGTGAGCATGCAATTTCTTTTAAAGGTGGCTGCTGATCCCTTGGGCCTTGCAACACATGAACACTCCGTGCCATAGCGACTAAGGGTATAAAATTACATCCTTAATCGCTAGAGGGATTGCAACCAGATAAAACAGGAACTGTTTGTTCCAACAAGATCTCAAGACCTGCACCTTGACAAAGTTTATGATCGGACTCGGTCAACTACCAACCCCACATGTAGGTGACATCTTGCACTTTACCTTCCTTACACTTCTTGATACACCACTTGCTTCTTCCAAAAGCACACTGGTAGCCCAGCCACATTAGTCATTAACTCTATTAATATGTTCGAAAGACTTAAGAACTTCTCTTACTATAAATATATAATATTTTTATCACAACATGACTCCCCAAGAAAAAACATATGTGGTTGTTGTTGTAGATTTAGCTAATCAGAACGAAATGTCCATGAAGGTCAAGTTATAGCGAGCCTGTAATTAGGTTTGGTTACTCGTGATAACCTTGTTACTGTGATATTTGGTGATGTTTTATATTATCTCTGTGCTAGCTGGATAACAATATCTGGGGAAAAGATTTAGAGTCCGTATGAATGATGATATCATGTAAATTATTCTCAATTGCATAATTTATGGACTCTTTCACGGCATATAATAATGTTTGCAATGTTGAGCAACCTCTATCCCCTGGTCTTCTTCCTGCCACAGCAGGCCCAGGCAGATCTGAACCCTCATTCCCCCACCCTACTCCTCCTAAATACTTGTAACTACACCACAGGAGGCCGTGCCCTCACCCCGAGCACTCTCTGCCACCCCATCCTCGAGCACTCCCTGTCCCTCCACCCCCAGGACTTTTTCCTGTCCCAAACAGGCCTGGACAAGTTCTAAGTCCTCAATCCCAACCCCACCTCTCCCCGATCCCCTGGTAACTACCCCGCAGGAGGATAAGCCTACCCAAAAGCCCTACCCATGGAACGGCTTCCTACACCAGTGGGAAATTGGTAAAAATGACTGTTGGACGGTGAGCTTCAAAGTTATGAATTCAACATCGATCGAGTCACCAATAAAGCAAGTGAACTAGTAGAAAAGGCGCAGGAAGAAACCCAGATGTAATAGGACTCACAGAAACAAAATTATTAGGAGTCATAACAAATAGTGTGTTTCCAAAGGACTACTATACAGTAAGGAAAGAGAGGGAAGGGAGAGAAGGAGGAGTGGCCTTGCTGATAAGGAAGTACTGGAGTTTTGAAGAGATGGAAATTCCAGACTGTGAAGGATTCAAAAACTACATAACAGGAGCTAAGACAATAGGTTAACCTAAGATAATAGTAGCAGTCATTTAACCCTCCATTAAACGACAGAAGACCCAGACAGGAGTTCGATAGGAACAACATGGCAACCAATAATATAATAGAGAGAGCAGCTTCGGTTGTTTGCTGGAATGGATCCAATCTCTTAATCATATGCGATTTCAACCATGGAAAGATTGACTGGAAGAATGGGGATTCATGTGGAGGTGCAGATACATGGAGATCTATTCCCTTGGCAGTAGCAACAAGCAACTTTCTGAGCCAACATGTCAAGGGACCAACAATAATGAGAGGCAATGGCGAACAAGCTAGACTCAACCTGATATTCACCTTGAATGAGTCAGAAATAAGGGAAGTCAAATTTGAAATCCACATGGGAATGAGTGACCAAAGTGTATTGACATTTGAGCATCTGATAGAGGTAGGGATAACTACCCAATGAAGGGATTGGAAGGGAAAACATGAAATTAACGAAGAGGAAAATATGATGTGATACGGAAATCCTAATGGGAATACCATGGGTAACAAAATTCAGAGAAGAGACTGTTCACCATATGATGGACTATGTCACCCAGAAGTGCTAGGAAGCTGCAGACAGTTTTATCCCGGCCCAAAAGGAGAAAAATTAAAAGCAACAGAAAAATCCACGGTTCAATCATCAGTGTAAGATAGCGAAGCAGTTGAATACAAGAACATTGAGAAACTACAGGAATAACAGAGAGAGCAGGGAGAGATACCAGACGGCCACGAATGAGTGCCTCAGAGTGAGGAGAGAAGGAGAGAGACAGTATGAAAATGACATCGTGAGTAAAGCCAAGACCTAACCAAAACTGCTCCACAGCCACATCATGGGGAAACAGCAGTGAAGGAACAAATGATGGAACTGAGAAAAGGGGAGAAAAGATACATAGAGAATGACAAGGCGTGTGTGTGAAGCACTCAACAAGAGATTCCAGGAGGTCTTCACAACAGAACAATGAAAAGCCCCTGCACTAAATAAGGAGGTGGCAAACCAAGCTACCTTGGAGGAATTTGACCTCACCAGTGATGAGGTCAAGAGGAATCTGTTTGGGCTAAATGTAACAAAGGCTGTTTGGCCTGACAGAATCTCACCGTGGATACTAAAAGAAGATTCAGAACCACTAAGTGTGCCACTCTCTATGGTGTATACCAGGTCACTGGATATAGAAGACCTACAAGAAAACTGGAAGACAGCTAATGTAGTCCTTATATACAAAAAGGGTGACAGACAAGAGGCACTGAACTACAGGACAGTTTCCCTAACTTGTATACCATGCAAGGTGATGGAGAAGATCGTGAGCAAACGACTCGTAGAGCATCTGGAGGAAAATAGCTTTGTAACACACCACCAAAATGGATTCAGAGAAGGTAAATCGTTCCTCAAAGGTTTAATAGAATTCTATGACTTAGCAACAAAAATTAGGCAAGAAAGAGAAGAGTGGGCATTTTCTTGGACTATTAAAAAGCCTTAGATGCAGTACCCCATAAAAGGCTGTTAAAAAAGTTGGAGCAACTGGCACGAGTAAAAGGTAAGGTGCTCCAGTGGATAAAGGAGTTTGTAAGCAACAGGAAACAGCATGTAAATGTGAGGGGGGGGGGAGACAGCAGAGTGGCAAGATGTCACCAGCGGAGTCCCGCTGGGCGTAATTGGACCCATCCTGTTTCGAATATATATAAACGATCTTCCAGAGGGTATAGACTCATTTCTCTCAATGTTTGTTGATGATGCAAAAGTTATGAGAAGAATCAAGGCAGATGAAGAGAGACAAAGATTACAGGACGAGCTGGAAATGGAGTAATGGTCTAGCAAATGGCTACTAAAGTTCAACTCAGGAAAGTGTTAAGTAATGAAATTTGGAGAAGGGAGCAGAAGGCTGGACACAAGGTATCATCTGGGAGGTGAAATCCTGCAAGAGTCAAATAGAGAGAAAGATCTGGGTGGTAATATCACACCGAACCTGTCCCCAGAAGCCCATATTAAAAGGATATAATCTGCGGCATATCCTAGACTAGTCAACATAAAAACTGCCTTAAGAAACTTGTGTAAGGAATCGTTTAGGACTTTGTATACCACATATGTCAGACCAATCCCGGAATATGCAGCTCCAGCCTGGAGTCCATACAAAGTTAAACACAAGGGAAAGTTAGAGAAGATTGGTATGCCACCAGAATAGTCCCGGACCTGAGAGGTATGAGATTTGAGGAAAGGCTAATGGAATTGAACCTTATGTTCCTGGAAAAAAAGAAGAGTAAGGGGAGACATGATAACCACCTACAAAATTCTCAGGGGAATTGGCAGGGTGGACAAAGGCAAACTCTTTAGCATGGGTGGAACACGAACAAGCGGACACAGGTGGAAACGTATTACCCAAATGAGCCACAGAGACACTAGAAAGCATTTTTTCAGTGTCAGAGTAGTTAACGAATGGAATGCATTAAGCAAACAACTAGGTGAGTATTATTAATGCTTCAGTATGCTTCAAGGTTGTTGGTGTAAACTGCTGCCCCAACAGAATCTTTTTCCTGATCAACTGATCTATCTGTTGGTACTTCATAGTCTTTCCGGCTTGGTGCCTTCTTTGATAATTACTTACTTGATCCATCTGTAAAGATGTGAGTAGTTGTCGGTCTTCAGATGCTTTCCATTTGTTGTTATATGATTTTTTTGAGCCTCTGCGAGTCGAATGCTGATTTTTTTAACTGGTAATCTTTCGATAATTATCTTTTGACTTGATTCTGCCCATGGAGAAGGCTACCGAAAGTGCTGATATGGGCAATCTTCTCCTTTGTTTCTAAGGGTCCGTTTCAAGTCCACTTTCTCTAGAATCTTGACAAGATTATCCATCCATGCACTTGTTCTATATTGATGGTTTCTACGAAGCGATCTGTGTATGCTATCTTTGACTGACAGTCTGGCAGTGGTTCCAACAATTTTTTGCTGTTATGGTGGCAATTCTTTGTTTGATCCTGTTTTCTAAGACTGATAAGTTGGTTTCCATTCTTAGATTCTCTCGACGCGTCCATGTAGGTGCACCCAGCATTGAGCTGAGGGCATCATTTTGAGACACTTCAAGTTTCTTCCATTAGTTATCACTGAGGGATATAAGAGCAGGAGCAGCATTGTCAATGAGTGACCTAACTGCTTGAAAGTAGTACATTTTGGGTACTGGTGGAGTTGCATTATCTCTAAGACTTGTCAGGGAGCACAAAGCTGAGATTCTGGCTTTACAACGTTGCCGATGATAGTAAATATCTTGAGTGAATTTGAACTGGCTGTCTGTTATGACTCCAAGGTATTGAAAAGAGGTAACCTATTCAATTTCTTGTCCTTGTATTGCGAGTCTGATGTCTTCAGTTCTCATTTTAATGCCCATTGCTTTGGTTTTATTACAGTTTATTTTGACAGCTATGTGTTCCACTTCATTGCTGATTATATCTAGGTATTTTTGTGCATGGTTCCTGGCTTCTTTGCCATTGATAATAATTATAAAGTCTTCTGCATAGTTAAGCAGTTTGGCTTTTGGTAACTTGAGTTTCGTGAATTGTTCCATGAGACAGTTGAAGAGGATGGGGCTTAGTATTCCTCACTACAGAGTATCATTTTCAAGCCTCTTTGAGGAAGATGTTTTTCCTTCGAATGTAACTTTAGCTTCTCTGTTAATCAGACTTCCTTTGGCAAAGACAAGAGCGTGTCCTTTGATTTCTTATCCACCAGGCAGCACGGTAAAGCTGGACCATTGGCTAGCTCGAGTGTTTTTTTCTAGATTTAGAAAAGAAGGATTCCTGGTTTGTCATAGATTTGATCCAGGAGGGAGGTAAGGCATTCTGTGGTTCCCAGACATTTTAGGTAAGCAAACATATTTTGGTTCATTGGATTGGCTTTCCAATCAGTTCGATTAAGAACCATTTTTCAACAGTTTTGGCCAGACAGCTTGTTAATGAGATGGGTTTTGGATTTCCTGGATCATTGGGTTTTTGAATGGGAACAATAATTGCACTGTTCCAAGAGAGTGGTCGAGTTCTTGTCACCCATACTCTGTTGATGAGATTCAAAAAGGCTTCTTCACCCTTTTCTCTTTGCTTGGTCAGCATGTTGTAAGTGATTTTGTCCTCACCTCGAATTGATTTTAATTTTCTTTGTAGCTCTTCTGAGTTCTTTCAGATTCAAAGGTTGGTCTAGTTCGTCAGGTAAGGCTAAAGCATCGTCAATTTTTGTCCATCTTGTTGCTTGATGGCTTTGTTGGTGAGTCAGAGTTGCTTGCAGAAGTTGAGGGGAACTGGCCCTTGAAGCAAATAAATCTGATCTTCCTTCTGCTTCTTGCTCAAAATGTACATGATGGGGTAGAGCAAGAGGCGATTTTCCTTTGGCCGTGTTGATCTGCCTCCAGATGTCGCCCAAAGATGTATGCTAATTTAGCTTGGCACACCACTCGAGCCATTTTTCTTCTTTGATTTTTCCTGTTTCTTCATGCACATGTTCTAGGATAGCTCTAAGAAGTTCTAGATTACCTTCGGTTGTGTCTCTTCTTACATTTTTGCATGCAAAATTTAGTCTGCTAAGTAGTTCTTTGATCCTATCACAGAAATACCAATGATCTTTATGTTAATGGGTAATTGTTTTCTTCTTCTTGGATGGTGTAATTTCCTGCTCTATTTATTGCATTTACTAAATCGTTTTCCATCTCTTCAATATTGTCAGGCGAAGGGTAGTTTTGGTGCACAATTTCAAGAGATTCCTAAAATTTCGTCCAGTCTGCCTTGATAAAAGCCATTCCGGGCTTGGGAACTGGGGGTCTGGGAGGTAGCGCTATATTAATAAGTGTTCTTGTAGCAAAGTGGCCACTAGTCAGTATATGGTCCAAATGACCAATAACGCAACTCATAAATACGGGTGGAGACAAACGTGAGTTCCAGCTTCTCCCACCAACATGGGATGGTTCCATCGGGTTAAGCAGACAAACTTCAGGCATTTCATACAAAAGGTGTTCAATAAGTCTTCCACTGGCGTCGGTTCTTGGTGAATCAATTAACAGTTAACTATGAGCGTTGAAGTCACCCGAGATGATAGTAGGCGTGGTGATTGCTATTTCAAAGATTTCAGAGAGATCCATATCGTGTTCTCTATGGCTCTTGTATACATTGAAGATGGACAGCATTGAGTTCTTCATGGTGAGATTAACTTCCATAATTTCGCTGTTCTCACCACAGTTAGGCAAGTCTGTGATTGGCGAGGCATTGATATGATTTCTTACTACTATAGAAATGCCTCTGGGGCAACCTTGTGCAGTTGGCCAGTGGTAACCTTGATATCCTGGGATATTGATACTTCTTTCAGTCCAGTTAAGGGGCCCGGTGCATGGGCACCGAAACTTCCTCATACACACTAAATTTTTTGTGCATAATCCTCATGGCAAATGCTCCAACTTTTCCATGTAAATCAACATCATAACATAAACGGGAAAAAGTTAAAAACAAAAAACGAAAAAATAGACAAAAATTCACAATTTTAAATTGCTATAAATATCTAATAATGTCACCAATTGTTATTTTATTCATTATGGTCTCAGAATGGCATATAACGTTCAATTCCTAATGAGCAAATGATTGTTTTAGCGTATAGTTTACTTTAAAACATTTTTTGAATATGACCGTCCAAATATGTGCCAAATTTATACGCAAAATATTTATAACTCCAAATTGTTTTGGCTTAGTGACAAATCGGTTCACTAGGAGCCTCAGCACTAAGACCTTTGCACGTAATATGTAAAAATGGTGAGAATCGGTCAGAAACTGAATTTTGCATTAAGTCACAAAGTTGAAAATGTTTTTTCAGAGAGATAAATACATTTAAAGTTCTCGACAATAAAATAGTATTTCTAATTTATGACATATCTTGTAGGTTATAATTAAAATTGCTTGGCATTCATATTCGAATATGTGAAAGTTGTAGGTCAATACGTGTTGAAATGAAGTCACGAAAAAATAACGCCCCATAAAATAAAAATATAGGTATAAGTTAGGGATAACTGAAAAACAGACACTGGGCCCTTTATCTGTCTAACAGTAGGTTAGACATACATATGAATGAGACTGGATGAATATAAATAGAAGCTGCCTGGTATGGGCCAATAGGCCTTCTGCAGTTACCTTCATTCTTATGTTCTTATGTTATTATAACAAAACAAATATATTGAAATAACTTTATTACCCATTTATTAGTGATAAGGCCCTCATCTGGTCCTCATTCATGAATACAAGCTAAATAGATAAAGAGAATAATGTTTGAACTCTGCAATTAAAAAGTGGCCAAAAAAAATAAAAGTCACAACTTTGGCCACCTGTGGATGATTAACATGCTGACCAATTTCATTCAAATTTCACATGCTTAGTACCGAATATGTAGTCTCCAAGATGTAGAAGTCACAACAAACTCCACATTGAAACAAAGGAGACAAAGAAAAGGTAAAAAAAAGTCGTTGTCCGCTTTTTGTATAAAGGGACATGAAATATTGCCATTTGGCAATATATATATGATATATAATAGAATACAGCATAATAACATAGTAAACTCATTATTAAGTGTGTAATCTGGCCCTCCAGGTGGCACTAGCGGCATTTCCACTTTGTGGACCATCCTTACTACTATTTATCTTCTTTGTAAGTCGGACAGGTGCTTGCATCGCTTTATCCCTGATTTCCAGAAAATAGGACGTGTTATCGTTATTATCAGAATAGGTTGTCGCCCGGCGCTCATGCATTTATTTAAAAAAATAGTAAAAAAAAATCTATTTCTTAACATATTGGGATGAAATTTTTACGACGCTGATGTCTAATAACAAGAGATGTTTTTGAAATTTTTCACTATTTTTCATATTTTAACAAGTCTCCACATGCACCAGGCCCCTTAAGTGTATCTTGAAGTAAAACAATATCAATGTTGTCCCTGAGAAGCACTGCTCTGAATGTTTGAGCTTAATTTTTGAATCTTTGAATGTTCCATTGTAAAATCTTTAGTTTGTCGTTATAGTCCATTATTCTGTTAGAGTTGAATCCATTCAGTCTTTGGTGGTTTAGAATGTGCTGATTTCCCTGCTGGCTTGTGACTTTTTGGCTGGAGTTGAGAATGCAATTAAGTTTCGTCGCCTTCTTCGACTTCGTCGACATTTTCCGGTTGGGCTTGTTGAAGTGTGGAGGAAATAAGTTCAGTAGAATGTTTTTTCACTTTGGTTAACATCTCCTTCCTTGACAGAGGTTTGGTCTGTTCAAGTGCTTGGAATGCTTAGTCGAGCATCTTACTGAAGGTCTCTGTTAGGGAGCCAATAATCATTGGAACAATGGTCATTTGATACGCCTTTGGCTGCCTTTCTTTTGTTTTGGTAGGTGAGGAGACTCTGGGTTTAATCGTGATGTCATTTCTATATCCAGCTATTGGAGAATTTGATGCTGAAGAGGTCATCATCCATGACTGAGATATCCTAGAGTCAATAGTAGGTGTATTAATTATAAAATAAATTATAAATATTTTTTTTATTCAGGAAAAGTACATACATAGTTGATTTGCAAACATAATGTTGCATTTATAGATAGAGATAGTACATACAATACCTAAAGCCACTAATACGCATAGCGTTTTGGGCATAGCCCTGTGCGGTTGTTGTTGCTTTCTGGAGTAGTGCTCATATTTCTCCAGTTGTTCGAGGTCTTCTTGTTTAGACTAGAAGGAATGGTGCTTTGGACTGTTGCTGATTTATATTTTCATAGATTCGTACTTGCCGAGGAGTTTTCCATTGGCTTTTAACTGAGGATCTGGTAGTTTGTTGTCGTGGATTCGGGTTGCTGGGTAGGTCAAATAGCTTGGATTCATTTGAAAGTTTCTGGATATCGTTTGTTCCAGGCGTGATGTTTTTTCCCCGCTGTTTGAGCATTTTGTATGTTTGCCTTATTTATGCAGATTTTTGCATATATCAGTGTAGTGTAGCTAGCTGCATACTGTACTCCGTTCCGAGTCTTTGCAGGCATCTTTATAGTGACCGAAGCTCTGAAATCTTAAACAGCTGCATGGGCTCTGGATTAAATAGCCTTATCCAGAAGTGTCCGTAGATCCGTACATTCAGTGGTGATGCCATTTCCTATTATTGTTACAAGCACCTGTTTTGTTTCGACCGGAAATGTTGTAAAATGTATCTTGGTGACTTTTTTTTCTGGTTTTAGTTCAACTAAGTTTTCCGTATTCCTGAGGTTGGCAATTATTTCTGGGATAGCTGTGGATATGCTATATCTGCCTCTAATATCAGGTCTGCCTCTGAAATCTGATCCTGGATGATCTTTTTCCAGTGCAGCAATAAAGGCGTAAGTGGGACCATCTAGCATCTTTGTGGTTTTGAAGATAGCCTTGGCACTGGTTTGGGGGCTGCCTTTGTGTTCTGACTGGATTCTAAATTGATTTCTTCGGGAATTTCTTATATTCTCTTTTGTTTATTTGCCTTTCAGTTTCCTGCTATTGGCTAAGGAAGCTTATTGGGAGTCGGGTTATTCTCTAGTTCACTATTCCTGTCATCATCAGCCATTTGCCTTGCTCTTTCCACGAGATTACTGTGTCCTTCTGACCTTAATAATTTCCTAGTGATGGTCAGGAGAGTTATTTCCTGGGGGACATGGTTGGCCCACACGTGGTGCTTTCCGCATAAATTATGATTTTGAAAAGTTGTAATCGCTAAATACTCAAATTCAGTTACTCAAAACAAAAAGTTTCAAGTAACACAGGGCTATGGAGAGCCCATAGTGTACTTACCTGGACAGGAGTGGGGCTGTCTGTTGAGAAGACAGAGTGTTGTTGTTGTTGTTGTTATAGATCCAGCAACTGGAACAAAAGTTCCATGTTGCACGGGCTATGGTGAGCTCGTTAGTGAAGGCTCTTTGTATCCATTTTCAGTGTCAATAGCTGATTCTGGAGCTCTGGGATTGAGGTCCATGGACGCGCAAATTCAATCCAAAACTATAGGGCTGGTCAGACAGGTGAATTGATGGGGTACACACGTTGCTAACAGTTCAGTGCCACAAGAGTCAGCAAGGCTGTTGGCGGGCAGGTAACAGTCAGTCGGTCTAGGAGGAGATATCTGGGTGTTACAAGATAGTTTCCCCGAAGTTTGTAGTCTGGTCGAATTTTCTTCTTCAAGGTGTCATAGTCGCAGAGGGGGTCGAGGCGTTCTTGGGGACGACCATGTGAAGGATCCGTCCTGATTCCCTGCACTTGTATTCCTAGTAGTCTTTGTAGATTATGGAGTTATGTTGTCTGTCTTCCTTGGAAAGTGCGCGGCCACATCGAATATACCCGGAGGAGGCAGCATGGGAGCCTGTCCGTCCTGTTGGTGCCAGTGTGGGATCTAGAGAGGGAGAGGGTGCCTGGATGGCCGCATGAGGGGCGAGAAAGGCGGTGACATCGACTGAAGCATCGGAGGCGGTCGAGCTGTCGTGGTCGGTTTTCTTGGGTTCGTTTTCGGAGTCGGTCGAGTTTTCCAAGTCAGCTTGGTCATCCTGGTCAGCTGTCTTGAGGGCAGCTGCTGTCCCTGTCAGTGGGACACGCTCGTGGACTGCGAAGTTGCTGTGGCCGGATGGTGAGGGCTTCCTGAGGGTCGGCTCTGGCGTCCCCGAGGTGGAGGGTCTAGCAGCAGATGTGGAAGCTGGAGGCAGGTCATCAGGAACAGCAGCTATCGAAAGTCCATTCGCGACGAGCAGCCTGTAAATGACGTGGATGTAGCGGGTAATGTCGTTACCCGCCATTTTGTCACCGAAGTGAAGGAGTATGGGTAAAAGGGTGATCTTGATGGGGCTGCAGGCTGGGCCGGTGGTGCTGTGGTCAGAGCTGGTGTGATCGACTGGGTGTGGCGTCCTCAGGGGCCGGATTGTGGTGAAGGAGTCACATGTGTGTTCCCGGGTAAGACCGGGAATTCCGACGGGAGTGAGTCTGTCGGTCGAGGTATGGTGGTGGAGGAAGCGGTTGCTGTCATCTTTTGGATTTCCTCCTGCTGGAGGAGACAATCAGGTGAGACCGCAGAATGTGGGCCATTGAAGAGTAGGCAGCGTCGGTGGGAGGATGTGTAGTTTGTTTAGTGGTGCTCCTGGGCGCAGAGGCTGCATCTCTGTGCTCGCTCAATGCACTTCCTGTTGTAGTGGGAGTGCTGGTAGCACTTGAAGCACTGGCGGAGCTCCGTGAAGCACTCCTTGGTCACTTGGGTGGGTGGTATGGTGCTTCCTCCGCGTTTAAGTCCATAGTCTGTGGCATGGATTGCTGCGATGGCTGTGGTGAAGTTCACCTTCAGTGTTGGTCTGCGGTTGACTTCGGCGTTAGAGATGGTCTTGTCTACTACCGCAGTCAGCGTCAGGTTCTGGTCGTTGATGCTGGCGAGGATGTAGTCATCATTATTGAGGTGATCCGTGTGCTGATATTCGTGGGAACACTGTCCTGTCCGAAAGGAAGCATCGTGGTGGCGAGAAGGTGAGGCCTGCAAGTTGCAAGTTGCAACTTGCAGGCCTCTTGCAAGTTGATCAAAGCAATGGTGGTAAGAATCTTCTCAAGGTCCGAATCACTGAAAAAGAGCAAGTGAACAGCCTCACTTGTCTCTAGGATGTCGGCCCGCGAGACATTGACGATGGTGGAAATTTGGGCTAAAATCTCGGCGGTGGAGAGAACAAGGTTCTCCTGGAGGCGAACCATGACCCGATGCAACATGGTGCAGGTGGGCCCTGGACCATAGGAGCTTGGATCGGCAGGAAGGATGGATGTTTGGAGTGAACGTTTGCGTCGGCAGCAAAGTTTGAATGTTTAGAGGTGAAAGGTAATAGGATGATAGGTACAAATGGAACGAGTGTAAGAATTGGATAAAGGAAGAATGGGATGAGGTAAAAATAAGAGGAAGGAAAGAAAAGGGGGGTAAGAAAAATGGGGTAGGCAAAAGTCAGATCCCTACACAACAGAAAACGTCGTTTCTCCATCGTCTGTTGTGTGGTTTGGTCATAAAATCAGGCCACGTTTATTAAGAAAGTTGAAGAATTTAAGTGTTGGCCAAACGACAACTAGAGAGTGAAGAGATGACGACGTTTCGATCAGTCCAGGACCATTAGCAAGTCGACTGCGATGAGAGGAAGTTGTTGTTGTTGTTTTAGATTCAGCTACTCAGAACAAGAATTCCAGTAGCATGGGCTATTGTGAGCCCATAAGTGGAGGCTCTTTGGAACCATTATCTGTATCAGTAGCTGATACTAGAGATCTGGCGATGGATGGGGGTCTTCATGGTGGTTTTCAGTCCTGGAGGGCTGGCTGTACCAGTTATGGAGCTGGTGGAGTTAGTGTAGACCTCTAGATTCTCCGTTTTTTCTTTGCTTGAGACTTTGGCTAAGCTGACTTTTTTGTAGTTTGGTGAGGTGGCCTCCATGAGGAAGTCTTGAACAGAGTAGATGTCGTATTTGTGGTGGAGCTCTTTCTAAGATTTCCTCGTCTGAGGAGTCCGTAACCTCCGTAGTTGGTGTTTTCATCTTTCGCGTCGCAGTCGTAGATAGGTTCAGGTGTCGTGGATTGGTGGTAGAAGCTATTTCAGGAGCGTTGGTGGTGCTGTTACTCTTTTTCGACAGCACGTCTGCTAGCTCGGCTGCTGAAATGGTGATGGTAGGAGTGATAAGAGCTGGAGATGGAATTACCTCTGTTAGTGCCGCCCAGATATTGGGTGGTTCAGGAGGCTGTGTTGAAATCGACCTCGTGGTCGTCCTGGTGGTAGTATCCGAAATAGTAGTGGAGGCAGTGAGACTTGCACCAGGGGCTATGATGGGGTCCAGGCCATTGGCTATGTATAATATGTTCAGTTCACTGACAAAACGGTGGTTGTCTGGTCCAGCAAGACTTTCCCCTGGTCTAATAAGACCTGGAATAATGCCTGCACGTGATACAAAAGGCTGCAAATGAGCCTTTGGGGTCTTGAGTCCCCATTGAGAAGGCTGTTTCGCCTGTTTGGTTGAGCCACTCTTTGGTAAGGATGGAAAGTCTTCTAGTCGGTTGGTGGGAGCTGAGGTGATGGGTTGAGCGGCTGAGGCTCTGGTCGCGGAGGTAGAAGGGTTGTTTCTCTTGGCTTCAACCTGGGGCTTCATGTTTTCCTGTCTGCGATGGCACCGGTAGGAAATTGCGGGGTGATTGCCATCACACAGCAAGCAGCGATGGGCTGTTGCTTTACATATTTAATAGTGATGGTCCAGTGCGCACAGGCTGCACTTCTGGACAGGGTGCTGACACTTGTTGGTGGGGTAGCAGAGTGCACAGCACTTGAAGCACTTCTGGTGCTCATGGTATTGTTATTTTTTTACATGTTGAGGTGGTATTTGTAAGCCAAAGCAGTAGAAGCCTTGTGTGGCAACCTCGGTGTCTGCAGCTATGGTGGTGAAAGTTGCCTTCGGTGATGATTTGTCGGTGCTCCAGAACTCTAGGTTGAATACTCCCAGGTTCTGATTTCCGTCCTCGATATTGCCCATGATCTTATGGACTGTTCACTAATTTGCCACTGGAGCCTCAAGTGTTCATATTCAGCTTTTAATGATGATATCAAGATCAAACTCTGTTGATATAGTCTGTCGTATTCTCCGAGTATTTTTCCTGATGTTTTATAATCAGCTGGCTAATTTAAATTTTCTATTTGAATGATTTGTTTTCAGGCATAGGTTTAATATTGGGCCTGTGATTAACTTGCCTCTCACAGAAATTAACAGATTTTACTCCCTGATATTTAGTTTGGCTAATGATGAATTGCTACAGTAGTCTGCACCTACAAGGATTCCTATATTGGTGAGGTTATCAGACATAATTTTATCTGTCAATTTTATTCCCATTTTTCTCAGGAATTTGGCAGTAACTCCTAGACCTTGGACATGTAGGTCCGTTGGAATTGAATTCACCACGATGGCTTGTACTTGACAGACATAGCTGCCTAAACGTACTAATGGTTGCCCCACCTGGTAGACTTAAGGCCCTGTATCAGACAGGAATCCCGATATATTTAAAGTCATCTGGGTTACAGACTTTAATTGTAGATCATCTGCCACCATTTATGTTACAAATGTTCTCTTGGACCCTTGGTCAAACAACCCTCGGGTTTGGACCCTGGCCCCTTTAGTTATGATGGTAAGTTGGGCAGTAGGCAAAGATGCGTATATTTCTATTACGTTGGGGTTTGGAGATTTTAATTTGGTGTCCCTGCACAATGCTGCATGATGATGACCCTTGTTAACCTATTACAGGTGTGTAATTGGGTGTCACATTCGTTGTGTTGTGTTTCCTGAGGCCCCTCGTACAATTTTGCATCTCTTTTGAGTCGCTCGACACGTGCGTCACGATCAGGATAATTGGTGCAGTGGTATATTGAATGTTCTTGCCAGAACAAACATGTTCCACAGATTACTGCATCTTGTGCAGTCACTGCCTTGGGTGGTACAGTAATTGGAGGATTGGAGTTTCCCACTACATATGTGCCCCAGGCTGCCTGATTTTCTCCACCTTGTTGTGGAAGTATTTTGTTTTGATTTAGTTTGAGTACTTGTACACTTTAATTTACTATTGTGCACTATTTCTGAAGGCTCGGAAGAGGTTTTTAAATTCCTTGTTTGTTCGTATTATATCTATTACAAAACGCAAACTGTTCTGTTTGCGTTTTGTCATGTAATGTTCTCTACTGTCAGGATGGTTTTATTGTAATGTGTGCATAACCTTTCTAGCACTTCATTAGGCAGTTTGAGTCGGATGACAACTTTAGTCGGCCACTCAGCAGTGGTTATGTCAACCTCAAGGCTGAGTCCTTTAGTATTGATTCATGCTCCAATATGATGGCTTGAAGTGAGTCAGTTGTTCGATCAGGTGGTGGGAAAGTCCAGCAATTTGTTTACTAGATGTGTGATTTTTTTCTCGTTATCAGCATTATCCCTAGGGAGCTGGACTGGGAGATTAGTGCTATCACAATTTGTATTTAATTTTTGAATTCTGGTTCAGCTTCACCATTAATTTGATTTTGGAGACACATTAACTCAGTAGCTTCAGGTATTGGCTTTTCAGAATCTACAGAAAATGTGGATAAATTGTCTGAGAACTGTTTAATTTCTGGTTGTATGATATTGGGTGAGGCTGACCTGGATAATGAATTTAAACTTAATTGCTTTTGGAACTATAGTTTTACCCAGACGTTCTTGGAACTCCTCTAATTGTGCCGTTAGGGCGAGGAAGGTGTTTATTTGTTCTGGGTGCATGTTTTGTTGGTTAAGACGAACATAATTATTCGCTGCCTTTATATTTTTTTTTATTAATACATGAGGTACATCTGCACTTATGCAGCTACCCTAGATTATATGAAGTGGAGTACAGTGTGTAAAAAAAGCTAACTACGTGATGCTAAAAAATCCCCATCACACAGGATGGTTAGTCATACAGAGGCATGTGATAGGCAGTCTGCACTGGCAGACTCTGGATGCATTTTGAGGATATCATCAACACAAGAATGAATAAGGTAGCAGTAGTAATAAAAGTCCCCCATCTCGCAGGATGGTTAGTCATACAGGGCCATATGTTTAGTAGCCTGCACTGGCAAATTTTGGGTGCAATATGAGGATATCCTCAAGAATACGAGAGTGAATAAAGTAATTGCAAAACTCCGGGTACCTCATGCCAACTGGTCTGAAAGGTCTAATAACTGGGCATTCGGTGATGTAGAGATCGAGACAGAGATCATGCAGCAGTTCCTGCTCACAGAGTTTGCACTTGGAGTGCTCAGGATTGGGAGATCCGTCACCTGTAGCCACCTGCCACAGGTAACGGTAACCCAACCTGGTCCTTGCAACCACTGTGTCGCACAGTGTGATGGACGTTTTGTGCTTCCCAAAGAGCTAGGTTTCAGATCTGAACAAATCATAGCTTTTAATACTAGTACTTTCAGGTCGTTGGGAGTCAGTTATTTCTTTCCTATCAGACCTGAGTGTTTGAACCAATACAGTTTTGACAGTAGAGATAGGGATACCTAGATCTAATTCAACTTCATCTTTTTTGCACGCTAATTTGGATACAATGTCTCTCTCATTATGATGAGTTATATTTATGTGTGAAGGTATCCATATAAAAGAGATTCGAGACCGTTAACTCTGTGCAACAGTTAGATCATTTATAATTGGTAGTATGAGGTTCTTGCTGTCGATCTTCCAGGAGAAGTTTTCGATTGCTTAAGGAGTAGACTTTGAATCACAAAATATTATTCCTCAATTTAAGATCTCATGAGCACTGTGTCTACTCCGACGGCTTAGTCCAATCTTCTACTGGACGGAATGCAGCAGCATGTAGGTTTTATAGAAATAATATTTGCACATACACTGTCAGTATCAGGTTAAACAACTGGCTGACCTCCACACAAGCAGAACTAGCAGCATTACAACTAGCTACCATACATTAAAAGACATTGCTGCCTCTACAGCCCTTTTTTGGGTTTTGATTAGTCACCTCTACGTGGCTTTCGAATACTCTGGGTGTCACATTTGACTGGATTAATTGATCACGCTTATAAAGTTGTTTGGTAACCTGTTCTTGGTAATGTAGGAATGATTTGAGGTACAACATATTATGACTAGACATTTTGTAAGGCAAGTAACTGGGGTATTGGCTCGTAATAATTTGAGTAAATATTTAGTAATAATAGCCTATGTTCAAATGTTGAGTCACAAGCTAAATCCAACCTACTTGGAGGGT
>WNGS01084498.1:0-10044 GCA_020271785.1 Procambarus virginalis
ATACAAGAAGGTACATTGGGATTGTGAGGATACATAGCATAGTAATTACATCATGTAAAGCCACTATACGCGCAGCGTTTCTGGTAGGTCCTTAATCTAAGAAAATTTTAAGTAGTAAATACTTGCAAAATTGATAAAAAATGATAAGTTACAAAGCAAAAAAAAATAAAAGATGAGAGAAAATTGTAGGTATATTAAGCACATAGGTAGCTCAGATTGATTGCAATGACAGCTTGAATGGTAGTTTAACAAAAAATAGTAGGCACAATGCAGCATATGGCTAGCACATAAAAGAAGACAGCAATGATAAACTTGTTTGGGGTTAGTACATAAAGATTGGGAGATTGGGTAACACTAGATACAGAGCAAATTTAAAGCTCAGTGTAGGAAACTACGAAGAGGAAATTTAGGTACTTTTTGGTTTTGTTTTTAAATGAGGCAAAAGCTTGACAGCTTTTCAATTCACTAGGGAGTGAGTTCCATAGAATAGGTCCCTTAATTTGCATAGAGTGTTTATACAGATTAAGTTTGACCCTGGGGATATCAAAGAGATATTTATTTTTGGTGTGGGGGATAATGGGTCCTATTACATCTGTCCAGGAGAGTTTCAGAGCATGGTTTGCATTTAAGAACAGGGTTTTGCAAATGTAGTTGACACAAGAGAATGTGTGAAGTGAGATTATGTTTAGCATGTTCAGGGAGTTAAACAAGGGAGCTGAGTGTTGTCTGACCGCAGAGTTTGTTATTATTCTGATAGCAGATTTTTGCTGGGTAATGATGGGCTTAAGGTGGTTTGCAGTGGTAGACCCCATGCACAGATACCGCAATTAAGATAGGGGTAGATTAGTGCATAATGTAGTGAGAGGAGAGCAGAGTTAGTAACATGATATCTTATTTTAGAGAGTATACCAACTGTCTTAGAGACTTTCTTAGTTATGTGTTGAATGTGGGTGCTGAAGTTGAGTCTCTTGTCTAGGAATAGGCCAAGAAACTTGCCATTACTTTTATTACTGATGTTAATGTTGTCTATCTGTAGCTGAATTGCATTCGATGATTTGCTTCCAAATAAGATGTAGTAGGTCTTTTTTATGTTTAATGTTAGTTTGTTAGTTGACATCCATAAGTGGATTTTTTTTAATTCATTATTCACAACATTATTTAGTGTATGTGGGTTGGGTCTGAATAGATAAGAGTAGTATCATCAGCAAACAATATAGGTTTAAGAATATTAGAGACATTTGGCAGATCATTGATATATATAAGAAATAGAAGAGGTCCTAAGATGCTGCCCTGTGGCACTCCAACGGTAATTGGTAGAGTGGAAGAAGTTGTATCATTGATGGTTACACATTGGTGTCTGTCACTAAGATAGGATCGGATGTAGTCAAGAGCAAGGCCTCGGGTTCCATAATGCTGAGTTTAAGTAAGAGGTAGTTGTGATTAATAGTATCAAAGGCCTTTCTTAGGTCAATGAAGAGTTCAATCGGAAACTCATTTTTGTCAAGGGCTGAGTAGATTACGACAAGGAGACTAATGATTGCATCATTGGTGTTCTTTTGGGACTGGAAGCCAAACTGGCAGGGGTGAGTATGTCGAGTTTTACGACGTAGGAATAGAGCTGTTTGTAGATAACTTTTTCAAATATTTTGATAGAATGGGTAGATTTCATATTGGTCTATAATTGTTTATGTCCGCCGGATTGCCTCCTTTATGGACTGGCGTTACTCTTGCTTTTTTAAGGATAACAAGGAAGGTGTGACACTATAGATTTGTTGAACAGTAGAGCTATGGGTGGGGCAAGGGCATGGGAGGCGCTCTTGTATACAATGGACGAAATTTCACTGGTGTTCCCTGCCTTGATTTTTAGAGAGTGTATGATGGACACAACATCTGCCGGGCTGATTGGTGAAAGGAGAAGAGAGTTTGGATAGCTGCCTGAGAGATATGTGTTAATATGTGTCTGAGTCTGTGGGATTTTACTGGCAAGATTAGCACCAACCGATGAAAAGAAACTATTAAATTCATTTGCCATTTCTAAATCAGTTGACGGTATATCCCCATCCTTGTAGAGTTTTATTTGGTTATGTGAGTGTTGTTTAGTTCCTAGGATACTAGAGATGGTTTTCCAAGTGCTTTTCATGTTGCCTTTTGCTTCATTGAATCTATTCACATAATATGAAAGTTTTGCCTTTCTTATGATCCTGGTAAGCATTGATGAGTACCTTTTATCTACTTCCTTTGAAACTAGGTCAATCCTAAGTTTCTTTTCATATTCATGTGTCTTATCCTGGGTATTACTGAATTCAGAATCCCAGTTAATATTGTGAAGTGCATCTGCAAGATTGCCTAAAGCTGATTCACTGTGTAACCTGAATGAAAATTTCTTGCTTTTTAGTGGTGTTATGTCCATGTTCGCTATGAGAAAGGTAGGATAGTGGTCAGTTGTTCTGTCGTAGATTATACCAGATACAAGGGGAGCTGTTATGTTTGTCCATATGTGATCCAAGGTAGTGGCTAATGTTTGAGTGACTCGGGTAGGTTTGGTGATTGTGGGGATTAGCATACAGGAGTTCATTCTTTTAAGGAAATAGTCAACTTGAGAGCAATTTTGTTGACCCAGGTCAATATTGAAGTCTCCTCCCAGAATGATGTGGTTTTTGTTGAGATTGTTGTTTATAATAAGATTCCATAGGTTATCTGAGAAAGAAGCTATGTTAGTATTGGGAAATCTACAGATGACTCCAATAGTCAAGGAGGATTTACGGGATTTCATTGTAAACTGAGCAAAACTATATTCACAGTAGTCATCTGTGTCACTAGTAACACTGTTGCAGGTAAATGTATCTCGGTAATATATAGCTGTGCCACCACCTTTTTTTATTAGGCCTTCAGTTGTGAATGGCTTTATAACCAGCTAAGTTGTAGAGTTGGGTATGGTCTTTATTTAGCCAAGTTTCTGTTAAAATAATGAACGATAAGTTAGTACCTAGTGCTGTAAATAATGCATTTAAATCGTCAAAATGTTTACCAAGTGATCTAACATTTTGGTTGTAAACTGATAAACAGGTGCTATGTTGGAGTTTGTTTTTTGCCTGGTGTGCTGTGAAATACTTGCAATAATGATATAAATAAATAAATAAATAAATATGTTTATTCAGGTAAGGTACATACATACAAGTGATGTTACATTAATGGATCGATTTATAGATAGAGCTATTACATACAATGCCTAAAGCCACTATTACGCAATGCGTTTCGGGCAGGAGAAACATTAATATCTAGAACTTAATACTAATTGAGTATAAAGAATAAAATGTGTTGAGAACAAATACAAATAAAGATAAAAAAAAGGGGGAACATGACTGAAAAAGCAGCACAAATACAAAAGGTTGACAAACAGCGTTGATTAAAAAAAATAACAGACATGGGTTGACAATAGAGGGGTAAGGCAGGTTACAGGGAATTTATTAGGTAGTGTTTAGTTTTAATCTTAAACTGGTTGAGAGAGGTACAGTCTTTAACATGGTCGGGAAGGTCATTCCACGTTCTAGGTCCCTTGATTTGTAGAGCATTTTTTAGTTTGATTAAGTCGTACTCTTGGAATATCAAAACTGTATTTATTTGTGGTGTGGTGCTCATGGGTTCTGTTACAACCTTCAATGAAGCTTTTGAGTTCAGGATTGGCATTACAGTTCAGCGTTTTATATATGTATGATACACATGAGAGAATGTGCAGTGACTTAATATCTAACATATTCAGAGATTTGAGTAGGGGTACCGAGTGATGTCTGGGGCCAGAGTTGGATATTGTCCTAATAGCAGCTTTGTGTTGAGTAATTAGAGGACGTAAATGATTTTGGGTAGTATAGAACCCCAAGCACAAATACCATAGTTGAGATATGGATAGATGAGGGAGTAATAGAGTCACCAGGGCAGGTCGGGGTACATAATATCTCATCTTAGAAAGAATGCCAACAGTTTTTGAAACTTTTTTTGATATATTTAGAATGTGTCCCTGGAAATTCAGCTTGTGGTCAATGAGAACGCCAAGGAACTTGCCATCTAATTTGTTACAAATTTGGGTACTATTTATTTTGAGATTTATTTGATTAGAAGATTTATTGCCAAACAGAATATAGAATGTTTTGTCAATGTTAAGGGTGAGTTTGTTGGCAGTTAGCCAAAGATGGACTTTATTTAGCTCAGTATTTACTGTGGCATTTAGAGCAAGGGGGTCAGGACTGGAGTAAATGAAGGTTGTGTCGCCAGCAAATAGAATTGGTTTGAGGTGTTGGGAGGCATTTGGAAGGTCATTAATGTAGATGAGAAAGAGGAGAGGGCCAAGTATGCTGCCCTGAGGAACACCAATGTTGTTGGGTAGGGTGGGAGAAATTGAATTATTCACAGAAACATACTGGAGCCTGTCAGTAAGGTAAGATTTGAGGTATTGCAGGGAGTGTCCTCTGACTCCATAATGATGTAATTTAAGAAGAAGATTTTGGTGGTTGGCAGTGTCAAAAGCCTTACGCAGGTCAATTACGGTGATGATCAATGTGCTGGTTGGTGTAGATATGAGACAGAAGATTTTGATCAGGATCAATATCAGTGTGCATAGAAATGCAGAGGGATCACGATACAAGATACACGATATAGCAAAGCACAAGAATAGAAGCAAATACACATAAAATAGTAACAAATTAGAAGTAAAATAAAGATCTAATAGATAGCCAGGAAGGACACAGAAGTTAGATAAAAGAAAAAACAAAAAATCAGTAAAGACTGACAATATAAATGTAAAATAAAAAATAATAAGAAAAATAATAATCATAAAGTAAAATGATCTTAAAGATAATTAGCTTAGTAATGGTTAATTAAAATCCTATAATTAGTATGATCTAAGAAAACAAAGTGAGCTCAAAAAGATAATTCCAAAAAAATGACATATAATACGGTATTGATGTCGTCGTCTGACGCAGTTGAGTGCACGCTACGCTCCACACTCTTAGCTGTTTTACAGCCCTCAAACTACTGCTAGATGATGTAGACCGCCACCCACAGGCAGCTAAGTACCTGGAGTTCAAGCATGTTATAGCACTATCAAAGAAACAAACCAAAAGCAACTCATTCCATCTCAATTAAATTTCACAACAAACCGCCACGGCTGTGAGTATCAGTGCATGCTGCCCGCCTCTCCTCGCCACCGCGCTGCCTGACACAAGTTTCTCCACAACAAATACCCCTGGTCCATTCTCTAACAATTATGTCTCCTAAAAACGTGACAGCGCAGGGAAATAAGAGCAACAAACCCCCTAACAAGGCATCCATCCCGGCCAACTCTGACAGCCTTCGTGTTTCTCCATCTGGAAGCTCTGGGGTCCACGGCAGAGGTGCTGCTCTACCCTCAACCCCATTGAGCAAGGGAGCGGGGTCCTCTCAATCCTCTCCCATTAACATGCTAACATCCCAGTTTACGCAATTCAAGCGAGCTTCCGGTCCCTCACCGGAGTTCCTGAACTGGACCGAGAATCAGTGGTTTAAAAAGTTGTGCCTAGTCCTTGAGTCTCAAAATGCTATCATCTTGAGTCTTCAAAATGAGAATCTAGCTAACTGTGCGAATCTCCATCGTCAACAACAAGAAATAACCCTCCTCCGCGACGATATTAGAAACTATAAGGCTAGCCAAGATCAACTCCAGCATGACTTGAATGATCTCCGTGAGAAAAACAATCTTATGAAAACTGATGAAGCAATAAAAAAACAAGAGGAAGCTCTCAACAAAATGACCGAATGTATCAGTACATTATCCGCTCAACGTTCCGTCTCCCAGGAAGAACAAGATCAGCAAAAGCTGCTGGACTCTGTTATTATGTCATCCCAAGATATACCTGTGGAGCGTGAAGGTGAAAAATGTGTTGAAATAGCTCAGGCTCTCATAAAAAACGAATTGCAGGTCATTATAAATAAAACAGACATTATTGCTGCCTACAGAGTAGGCAAAAAGAATCCATCAGGTCAAAACCAGCGGAAAATTCGCCTGAAGCTGACTTCCCAGTCCTTGAAATCGCATCTTGTTCGGTCAGCTGCATCCCAACGGAAGGGAATATACATCAACGAGTGCTTGACTAGGAAAAGACAGCAACTCCTCTACCGCCTGCGTCAAATCCGTCATCAAAACCCAGAGGCGATTCATCAGTGCTTTGTAAGAGATGGATTGATTAAAGTGAGAAAGACTGCTGAGGGGAAAATGTTTACAATTACTAATGAAGAGAACCTCAACACTTTCCTCTCCCAAAGTGGTTTGCCTCACCTTATTGTCACTCTCAATGAATCAACTTAATTAACCCCCTTGTCACCTAGTGCGGGCTAGGTAACTTAAGTCTCCTTGTTTCACTTTTAGCTGAATTTCTAAATTACTCTTTACTAGTCTGTTACTGGACTTAATTGTCTTAATTATTCCTTTAGGTCTTAATAGTTGTACAGTCATAACTGAACTAGTTATATTATATAATCATTTGCTTAAATTTGTCCTATACTTATTTTTCAACTTTTTTCTCTGATTTCTTCTTTTACCTAGTTTGCCTAGCCTCGCCATACTCCTTTACTCCAGTGTACCCCTGGCTTTGCCTGTGTCTCAAATAGCATATTGTTACTTTCAGTGTACCTGAGAATACTTGTAAGCAATCTACCTCAATTTTCTTTTTTGTTCATTTTGTTTTTGTATTGTATAGTTTTGTTTATATCTTTTTTTGTATATCTATACCTTTTGTATTGTATAGTCTATGTTTATATGTTTTTTCTCTGAGTTCATTTACTACCTAGGTTGCCTAGCCTCACCATACTCCCTTACTCCATTGTACCCTTGTAAGACCCTTGTTAGCTACCTCATTTTCTTTGTTGTTCATTTTGTGTTTGTTTTGTATAGTCTTGTTTATATATTTTTCCCCACTTATAGCTTAATTCGACTTTGTATTTGCCACAACTGCCTTGTTTTCCTGCAACCAGCCTCTTTATGCAGTCAAGTATAGACCCTGAACTAAACCTCTTATCCACTATCTATGACAATCATCATTTTAATGATCTAAATTGCAGTTATTTTGCAGCACAAGATGTTAACAATGTATTAACTCATAATCACAATATCTCTGTAATCAACCTGAACGTTAGATCCCTAGGTAAACATTTCGATGATGTTAGTGCCTTGATTGAAACTGTTGACAACAAATTCTCTTTTATTATACTTACTGAAACGTGGTTGAAAGAGGACACTACTCAACTCTTTAACATGCCTAACTACTCGGCAATTCACAACTGTCGTCAAATTCAGAGAGGTGGTGGTATTGCTCTTTACTACCACCATGAACTTACATGCTTAAAAGAAATTAGAACTAGAGACTCCTGTGGGGAGTATATCTTCGCTAGCTTCAGAGTCAAGGGTGCCGAGTCTGTCCTGTCTGTGGGTGCAGTCTATAGAATCCCTAACACTGATGTATCCGAATTCAACTCAAACCTCAGAAACCTAATACTCGATAACAGACTGAACAAAAACCATCTAATTATCGCAGGGGACTTTAATATTGACCTCTGCGAGCCTGAACACCCTACTACTGTTAGCTTCCTTAACTGTATGAATTCCTGCTTCCTCATACCCTTAATCACTAGACCTACTAGAATCACTGATAGTACTGCCACGTCTCTTGATCACATCTGGACAAACTTAACCTCTCCACTTACTTCAGGTATAATCACCGATAGCACTACAGACCATTACCCCACATTTCTCTTAACTAACATTAGCAAACCACCTCTAGAATCAAGGAAGCTAAGTTTTAGGCTGCACAATGAAACTGCATTAGCCAATTTTATAACTGCTGCTGATAATGTCAATTGGGAGTCCGAGTTAGGTAACATAGGGGACATCAACCTAGCAGTGCAATCTTTTCTTCAAAAAACTCTTAGCCTTTATAACACCCACTGTCCTATGCTTACAAAACAAGTCACAACCAAAAGGCTTAACAATCCCTGGCTAACAAAGGGAATACTTAAATCCATTAATAAAAAACATGACCTTGAGAAGAAGTATAGATTAGGTATTGTCTCCAAAGAATTCTCAAAGAATTACTCGTTATTGCTATCTAAGATAATTAGACGAGCTAAAACTAAATACTTCGAGGATAAATTTACCCAAATAAGGAGAAACATTAAAAAAACTTGGAGCACAATTTCACAAATATTGGGATCAAAGAAGATTCTAAATAACAAACATACACTCCTGTCCAATAACGATGGTCAGCTTTCAGCCTCTGATTCTGCTATTGAGTTCAATAGGTTCTTCTCTTCTATTGGTTCTTCCCTTGCGAACGATATTCCATCCTCCAGTACTGGTGTTAACGACTATCTTACAGGTAACTATCCACAGTCTCTGTACTTAAAGCCTATTAATTCCACTGAAGTCAATGAGATAATCCTTTCCCTTAAAACCAAGTCTAGTGCCCTTGAGGAAATACCAACTTTAATTTACAAAAAAGCCTCCAGAACTTTAGCCCCTGCAATTGCATTGCTCTTCAACAAGTCACTTGAACTCCAAACCTTTCCAGATATTCTAAAAAAAAGCGAGAGTAACCCCGGTACACAAATGTGGTGATCTCACAGATGTTAACAACTACAGACCTATATCAATCCTGCCTAACCTGTCAAAAATATTTGAGAAATTAATCTACAAGCAGCTTTACTCTTATCTAGCCAAACACAATATACTTAGCTCTTGCCAATATGGCTTCAGACCCAAAAAAAGCACTAATGATGCACTTATTAGTATGATTAACTTGATTCATACAGCTCTTGATAAAAATGAGTTCCCTGTTGGGTTATTTGTGGACCTGCGAAAGGCTTTTGACACTGTCAACCACCAAAACCTTCTTCTTAAATTACATCATTATGGAGTCAGAGGACACTCCCTGCAATACCTCAAATCCTACCTTACTGACAGGCTCCAGTATGTTTCTGTGAATAATTCAATTTCTCCCACCCTACCCATCAACATTGGTGTTCCTCAGGGCAGCATACTTGGCCCTCTCCTCTTTCTCATCTACATTAATGACCTTCCTAATGCCTCCCAACACCTCAAACCAATTCTGTTTGCTGACGACACAACCTTCATTTACTCCAGTCCTGACCCCCTTGCTCTAAATGCCACAGTGAATACTGAGCTAGAGAAAGTCCATCTTTGGCTAACTGCTAACAAACTCACCCTTAACATTGACAAAACTTTTTATATTCTGTTTGGCAATAAATCCTCTAATCATATAAATCTCAAAATAAACAATACCCAAATTTGTAACAAATTAGATGGCAAATTCCTTGGCATTCTCATTGACCACAAGCTGAATTTCCGGGGACACATTCTAAATATATCTAAAAAAGTTTCAAAAACTGTTGGCATTCTTTCTAAGATCAGATATTATGTACCCCGCCCTGCCCTGGTGACTCTCTATTACTCCCTCATCTATCCATATCTCAACTATGGTATTTGTGCTTGGGGTTCTACTACCCAAAATCATTTACGTCCTCTAATCACTCAACACAAAGCTGCTATTAGGACAATATCCAACTCTGGCCCCAGACATCATTCGGTACCCCTACTCAAATCTCTGAATATGTTAGACATTAAGTCACTTCACATTCTCTCATGTGTATTATACATATATAAAACGCTGAACTGTAATGCCAATCCTGACCTCAAAAGCTTCATAGAAGGTTGTAACAGAACCCATAAGCACCACACCAGACATAAATACAGTTTTGATATTCCTAGAGTACGACTTAATCTAACTAGAAATGCTTTACAAATCAAGGGACCCAGAATGTGGAATGACCTTCCCAACCATGTTAAAGACTGTGCCTCTCTCAACCAGTTTAAGAGAAAAACGAAGAAATACCTAATAAATTCCCTGTAACCTGCCTTACCCCTCTATTGTCAACCAATGTCTGTTTTGTTTTAAATGACGCTGTTTTGTCGACCGAATTGCATTTGTGCTGCTTTTTTCA
>WNGS01084502.1:0-18621 GCA_020271785.1 Procambarus virginalis
GGGCTGACACTGACCACAGGTGATAATAGTGCTGACACTGTCCACAGGTGATAATGGGGTTGACACTGACTACCATGATAATGGGACTGACACTACAGTGATAATGGGGCTGACACTGATCACGGGTGATAATGGGGCTGACACTACAGGTGATAATGGGGCTGACACTGGCCACAGGTGATAATGGGGCTGGCACTGGCCACAGGAGATAATGGGGCTGACTCTCACCACAGGTGATAATGGGGCTGACACTGACCACAGGTGATAATGGGGCTGACACTGACCACAGGTGATAATGGGGCTGACACGTACCACAGGTGATAATGGGTCTGACACTGTCCACAGGTGATAAGGGGCTGACACTGTCCACAGGTGATAATGGGGCAGACACTGATCACGGGTGATAATGGGGCTGACACTGACCACAGGTGATAATGGGGCTGACACTGACCACAGGTGATAATGGGCTGACACTGACCACAGGTGATAATGGGGCTGACACTGTCCACAGGTGATAATGAGGCTGACACTGTCCACAGGTGATAATGAGGCTGACACTGTCCACAGGTGATAATGGGGCTGACACTGTCCACAGGTGATATTGGGGCTGACACTGACCACAGGTGATAATGGGGCTGACACTGCCCACAGGTGATAATGGGGCTGACAATGTCACAGGTGATAGGGGTCTGACACTGTCCACAGGTGATAATGGGGCTGACACTGTCCACAGGTGATAATGGGGCTGACACTGACCACAGGTGATAATGGGGCTGACACTGACAACAGTGTAAATGGGTCTGACACTGTCCACGGGTGATAATGGGGCTGACACTGCCCACAGTGATAATGGGGCTGACACTGTCCACAGGTGATAATGGGGCTGACACTGTACACAGGTGATAATGGGCTGACACTGACCACAGGTGATAATGGGGCTGACACTGACCACAGGTGATAATGGGGCTGACACTGACCACAGGTGATAATGGGGCTGACACGTACCACAGGTGATAATGGGGCTGACACTGTCCACAGGTGATAATGGGGCTGACACTGTCCACAGGTGATAATGGGGCTGACACGTACCACAGGTGATAATGGGGCTGACACTGACCACAGGTGATAATGGGGCTGACACTGACCACAGTGATAATGGAGCTGACACGTACCACAGGTGATAATGGGTCTGACACTGTCCACATGTGATAATGGGGCTGACACTGTCCACAGGTGATAATGGGGCTGACACTTACTACAGGTGATAATGGGGCTGAAACTGACACAGGTGATAATGGGGCTGACACTGGCCACAGGTGTTATGGGGCTGACACTGGCCACAGGTGATAATGGGGCTGAACTGACCACAGGTGATAATGGGGCTGAAACTGACCACAGTGATAATGGGGCTGACACTGACCACTGGTGATAATGGGGCTGACACTGAACACGGTGATAATGGGGCTGACACTGACCACAGGTGATAATAGGGCTGACACTGTCCACAGGTGATAATGGGGCTGACACTGACTACCAGTGATAATGGGGCTGACACTACAGGTGATAATGGGCTGACACTGATCACAGGTGATAATGGGGCTGACACTTACTACAGGTGATAATGGGGCTGACACTGGCCACAGGTGATAATGGGGCTGACACTGGCCACAGGTGATAATGGGGCTGACACTGACCACAGGTGATAACGGGCTGACACTGACCACAGGTGATAATGGGGCTGACACTGACCACAGGTGATAATGGGGCTGACACGTACCACAGGTGATAGTGGTCTGACACTGTCCACAGGTGATAATGGGGCTGACACTGTCCACAGGTGATAATGGGGCTGACACTGACCACGGGTGATAATGGGGCTGAAACTGACCACAGGTGATAATGGGGCTGACACTGCCCACAGGTGATAATGGGGCTGACACTGACCACAGGTGATAATGGGGCTGACACTGTCCACAGGTGATAATGAGGCTGACACTGTCCACAGGTGATAATGAGGCTGACACTGTCCACAGGTGATAATGGGGCTGACACGTACCACAGGTGATAATGGGTGACACTGACCACAGGTTAATGGGGCTGACACTGCCCACAGGTGATAATGGGGCTGACACTGTCCACAGGTGATAATGGGTCTGACACTGTCCACAGGTGATAATGGGGCTGACACTGTCCACAGGTGATAATGGCTGACACTGACCACATGTGATAATGGGGCTGACACTGACCACAGGTGATAATGGTGTTGACACTGTCCACGGGTGATAATGGGGCTGACACTGCCACAGGTGATAATGGGGCTGACACTGTCCACAGGTGATAATGGTCTGACACTGTCCACAGGTGATAATGGGGCTGACACTGACCACAGGTGATAATGGGGCTGACACTGACCACAGGTGATAATGGTGCTGACACTGACCACAGGTGATAATGGGTCTGACACTGTCCACGGGTGATAATGGGGCTGACACTGACCACGGGTGATAATGGGGCTGACACTGACCACGGGTGATACTGGGGCTGACACTGTCCACAGGTGATAATGGGGCTGACACTGTCCACAGGTGATAATGGGGCTGACACTGTCCACAGGTGATAATGGGGCTGACACGTACCACAGGTGATAATGGGGCTGACACTGACCACAGGTGATAATGGGGCTGACACTGACCACAGGTGATAATGGGGCTGACACGTACCACAGGTGATAATGGGTCTGACACTGTCCACATGTGATAATGTGGCTGACACTGTCCACAGGTGATAATGGGGCTGACACTGACCACAGGTGATAATGGGTCTGACACTGTCCACGGGTGATAATGGGGCTGACACTGACCACGTGATAATGGGGCTGACACTAACCACGGGTGATACTGGGCTGACACTGTCCACAGGTGATAATGGGGCTGACACTGACCACAGGTGATAATGGGGCTGACACTGACCACAGGCGATAATGGGTCTGACACTGTCCACAGGTTGAGGACCTCCGGAGGATGAGGGAGCCCGTCAAGAGGCTGGTGGAGGCTGGCCGGGTGTTGGCCGTCCAGGAAGACCAAGATGGCCGCCGCTCCGCCAGGATATCTCTGCAAGACGGACAGCTGTACCTCCACCCGCTCCTGCGTCAGCCCACGCCCGCCCACGCCCACACCCTCCAGGTTACTTTATTACACCCGCTAGTCTTACTGACATTATTGATTTCTGAGTTATCATAACTAATATGATAACATTTTGTTATACAGTTATCAGCATGATTTATTTCATTTTCTGCAGGAGAGTGAGGTTGTGGGCGTGCTGGAGCCCTCCTGCACCCTGGCGTTCCTTGACCTCGGTGGGCGGGGTCAACAAGAGGGCGGGTCACCATCCGGCTGACCCCTGACACTCCGCTGGCCAGACAGTTTGTGTTGTTGTGTACGGGCCAGCGAGGCCACACCTACCGCAACACTAAACTGTTGGAGGTGTGTACAAGGGTCAGCCGGAGGAGTGGGTGGGGGGGGAGACTACGAGAGTAATGATGGTGAGGGAGGAGCCCCACTGCTGCCTGACCTCCAGGGGCAGTACCGGAGGTCAGGCCGGCAGGATCTGTGTTGGCCTCGGGTGGGCTGGGGGATCCCACGAGTGCCCTGTTCGCCATCACCACCAGGGACCTCCAGGATGGTCGCCAGTGGCCAGGTGTCTTCGGTGATGTGGTGAGCGGCCTGGATGTGGTGAGGGCAGCAGTCAACCACAGTGACATTACGGAGGTGACTGTGGTGGACTGTGGTGTTGTGCTGCCACTCTAGTTCACTGTACCACCACCATCACTACTGTGGTGTTGTGCTGCCACTCTAGTTCACTGTACCATCACCATCACTACTGTGGTGTTGTGCTGCCACACTAGTTCACTGTACCACCACCATCACTACTGTGGTGTTGTGCTGCCACTCTAGTTCACTGTACCACCACCATCACTACTGTGGTGTTGTGCTGCCACTCTAGTTCACTGTACCTCCACTACTGTGGTGTTGTGCTGCCACTCTAGTTCACTGTACCACCACCATCACTACTGTGGTGTTGTGCTGCCACTCTAGTTCACTGTACCTCCACTACTGTGGTGTTGTGCTGCTACTCTAGTTCACTGTACCACCACCATCACTACTGTGGTGTTGTGCTGCCACTCTAGTTCACTGTATCATCACCATCACTACTGTGGTTTTGTGCTGCCACTCTAGTTCACTGTACGACCACCATCACTACTGTGGTGTTGTGCTGCCACTCTAGTTCACTGTACCATCACCATCACTACTGTGGTGTTGTGCTGCCACTCTAGTTCACTGTACCTCACCATCACTACTGTGGTGTTCCTGCCACTCTAGTTCACTGTACCACCACCATCACTACTGTGGTTTGTGCTGCCAATTTAGTTCACTGTACCACCACCATCACTACTGTGGTGTTGTGCTGCCACTCTAGTTCACTGTACCATCACCATCACTACTGTGGTGTTGTGCTGCCACTCTAGTTCACTGTACCACCACCATCACTACTGCGGTGTTGTGCTGCCACTCTAGTTCACTGTACCATCACCATCACTACTGTGGTGTTGTGCTGCCACTCTAGTTCACTGTACCATCACCATCACTCCTGCATCACCATGGACAGCGTGTTTTGATGACAATGTAATCCTTTATCACTATATCATCATAACTTCACTATCTTTGGTATTTAACACTTTGGTATTTATACCTTGGTGTCATATACCTGAAAATCACGGCTGTATCACCATCTTATCTTGAGATGATTTCGGGGCTTTAGTGTCCCCGCGGCCCGGTCCTCGACCAGGCTTCCACCCCCTGGAAGCAGCCCGTGACAGCTGACTAACACCCAGGTACCTATTTTACTGCTAGGTAACAGGGGCATAGGGTGAAAGAAACTCTGCCCATTGTTTCTCGCCGGCGCCTGGGATTGAACCCGGGACCACAGGATCACAAGTCCAGTGTGCTGTCCACTCGGCCGACCACTTGGTCGGCCGAGCACAACACCACAGTAGTGATGGTGGTGGTACAGTACCCTTCGAGCACCATCAGTGCTATATCTTCTCAGTACTGTAACCTATCATTGCTGTATCACTATAGCTTCACTATCACCTCTATCACCATCACCTCAGGGCCCACACTTGGGGTCATATACTGACCTTGTTGAGTAACAAATTGTTGGTGTCACCATATGACAGCTGTTGTCACTGTTATATCACCAACAGCTCACTATCACATAACACTATCACTGCTACTCCAACATCATTTCACTTTCTCTGCATTACCACCACACACTGATATATTTCCTCCTTACATTCACTGTTATATCACTATCATTGCTACAGCACCACTACCTCACCATCACTGTCATATCACCATCACTGTCATATCACCATCACCTCACTACCACTGCTATACTACCATCACTTCACTATCACTGCTATTTCACTATCACCTGGGTGAGTTGTGATATTATCATACTGGACCATGGTGTGTTGTGATATTACCATACTGGACCATGGTGTGTTGTGATATTACCATACTGGTCCATGGTGTGTTGTGATATTACCATACTGGACCATGGTGTGTTGTGATATCACCATACTGGTCCATGGTGTGTTGTGATATTACCATACTGGTCCATGGTGTGTTGTGATATTACCTTACTGGACCATGGTGTGTTGTGATATTACCATACTGGACCATGGTGTGTTGTGATATTACCATACTGGTCCATGGTGTGTTGTGATATTACCACACTGGTCCATGGTGTGTTGTGATATTACCATACTGGTCCATATTACCATACTGGACCATGGTGTGTTGTGATATTACCATACTGGTCCATGGTGTGTTGTGATATTACCATACTGGACCATGGTGTGTTGTGATATTACCATACTGGTCCATGGTGTGTTGTGATATTACCATACTGGACCATGGTGTGTTGTGATATCACCATACTGGTCCATGGTGTGTTCTGATATTACCATACAGGTCCATGATGTGTTGTGATATTACCATACTGGTCCATGGTGTGTTGTGATATTACCATACTGGACCATGGTGTGTTGTGATATTACCATACTGGACCATGGTGTGTTGTGATATTACCATACTGGACCATGGTGTGTTGTGATATTACCATACTGGACCATGGTGTGTTGTGATATCACCATACTGGTCCATGGTGTGTTCTGATATTACCATACAGGTCCATGATGTGTTGTGATATTACCATACTGGTCCATGGTGTGTTGTGATATTACCATACTGGACCATGGTGTGTTGTGATATTACCATACTGGACCATGGTGTGTTGTGATATTACCATACTGGACCATGGTGTGTTGTGATATTATCATACTTGTCCATGGTGTGTTGTGATATTACCATACTGGTCCATGGTGTGTTGTGATATTACCATACTGGTCCATGGTGTGTTGTGATATTACCATACTGGACCATGGTGTGTTGTGATATTATCATACTGGTCCATGGTGTGTTGTGATATTACCATACTGGACCACGGTGTGTTGTGATATTACCATACTGGACCATGGTGTGTTGTAATATTACCATACTGGACTATGGTGTGTTCTGATATTACCATACTGGACCATGGTGTGTTGTGATATTACCATACTGGTCCATGGTGTGTTGTGATATTACCACACTGGTCCATGGTGTGTTGTGATATTACCATACTGGACCATGGTGTGTTGTGATATCACCATACTGGTCCATGGTGTGTTGTGATATTACCATACTGGTCCATGGTGTGTTGTGATATTACCTTACTGGACCATGGTGTGTTGTGATATTACCATACTGGACCATGGTGTGTTGTGATATTACCATACTGGTCCATGGTGTGTTGTGATATTACCACACTGGTCCATGGTGTGTTGTGATATTATCATACTGGTCCATATTACCATACTGGACCATGGTGTGTTGTGATATTACCATATGTGGGAGTATGCCTCCCAAGATCCTCCCACAGTTGACTTGAATGGCTCATTGCAGTGCACAGTGCACGGATCTTTCGTGCACAAAGCCTATCTCTCTTAATCCTGGATAGTGACCTAGCATGTTGGGTATCTCCAGAATGCCCACTTAACCAGGAACACTGTTAAAATACGTAGGCCGCCGTATGTCTAGGCAGGAAGTAGATACAGGGAGCCAAGTATACTTGCTACCAAAGGGTCAGTGAGTACATGGCTGGTGCCCGCTGAGACAGAGGGGAAGGCGCCAGCAGCGTCTGACCTCTGGGGTCAACCGGCGCGATCGGAATAACAGCTATGACGTGTTCATGACGTCACTCCTGCTACTGCTCATCGAACGAGCTAATATGATTGGTTCCCGCTCATTTGCTGCAATGCTATTGGTCAAATTGTAACTTCTTTTGTGTTGTGTGCCACGAGATGCCCGGCACCCTTGCAAACTCATTCACGTGAGAGCGACCATACCCCGAGGACGTGTTCTGTTCTACCGGCCAATAGACTGATCACCGTCTATCCCTCACCGTCAAGTTAACTCAGCGTCTTTGCGATATACCACACACTCGCCAGAATCACGAGTGGGAATATATTGTTTAGAAGCCTAAAGTGACAAATCTCCAGAGCGAAACAGACTGGTATCAGGTAACCCCTGGTGACAAAGATCGTCGTGAGTGACCTAGAGTGAACTAAGGCAGTGCCGCCGCCTAAGTAATCTGTGTGTGACATTACCACAGTGTACAGTGTAGTGCATGGTACCGCCACTCATCCTGAGCGTGTACCTCAGTACCTCGAGCGCCCGCCGCCGCCCTAGCTCCTACGTGACGTCACCACCTCACGCACCGTCAGTGCCAGTGTGTGCGCGTGTGTCTGTCTGTTAAGCATACAGCACGCCCTACTCACGAAATCATCTCAAGATACTGCGAGTACCCTCCGTGTCTACGAGCGAAACCAGCTATCAGGCCACCTACGAGTGCTTGTATAAACGAGTCTGAGTGAGTGCGTAAGGAAAGGTACCTTATCTGTAAGTACAAGATCTTGTCATTGTTTATTGTGTCTGTGTTGATCTGAGGGATCAACCACAGTTCTCACCTTCTTATACCTGTCGCAGGTTATAGGTGAATCGACGGTGTATGCGTGTTTATCTGTGTGGTATCACAGCATTTCACTCGTCTGTGGATGTGAGCTTCACATACACCACACATTTAGTTATTGTGTGATTATTATTGTGTTTATTGCATATCATCATTACCGAGTATCCGGTTGGAACTCTTGTGATCCCTTTGCATACCGGCAGTTAGGTTGCCGTGTTAATGATTGGCTGTCAACTGTGTTAAGTTAGGTGTTTCTCCACGAGTGGATACGAGTCGATTAGCCAGACGTCAAGAGTCTCGCTAATGCAACCATAGCTTTGCTGACGCCAATCTAAAGTAAATCAAGCACCCTGTGTATTAGTGGTTAAGTTAGTAAATAAACTACTGTTAAGCTTTATGCGGTGTTTCCGTTGAACCACTTCTGAATACTGCCAATATTACTCAAGCCTTCAGCTCTAAGTGTCTTCAACACCGAGTTGCCTGTAAGTCACTAAACTATAAATTTGATGAGGACCCTAGGAGTCCCTTAAAGTGTTACATCATTGAGGAGATTCCAACGACCAACGTGGAGCAGGACCAGGTGAGGCTAGTCTGAGAAGAGACCCACAAGGACTCTAACTCGACCTTGCTCCCAGGCCCTGTACGGTTGCTCTCGTATTTTCTATTCTGCTAATTCCGACAGCTTCGTGAAGCGTCTGCCACATGTACATTGGCGACGTACGCATTGCAGTCGTGACAGCAAAAAAAAAAGAAAACCCCCACATCTGGCGCCCAACGTGTTAGGCTTAGTTGGAACCTATGAGCTAGGTTATACAGTAAAATTTCGCACTTAAATTTTCCCTGAAAATTCAAAAGTGACGAGCAGTATTCAGAGGATGTTTAACACCCTGTTAGGTACACACACCACCAGTATGTCTGAGTGTGTAGAGTACAAACAGCGCTACCTGCATCTTCACTTGGCCTTAACCGCTCGTAGACCTGACGACTACGACACTCTTACTGAGCTAGAGTGTAAGGAACGAGTGGAACAGCACATGAGGGTTGTGGAAGAGGTGATGCTACAAGCACACGGGCAGGGTAGTGCTGAGGTGGCGTGCACGAGTCTCATCACACTGGATGAAGCTATCGGTGGTGAGACCCCAGTGAGAGATAACACAGTGGGAGAGACCCCAGTGAGAGACAACTTGGAGGTAGAGTCCCCTGTGGGTGACGTCACCGAGAATGATGTCACTAGAATCACACGCGCTGCGGAAGAAAACGGAGTCACGCGGGAATCTAGCCCTTTAAATACTCCGTTGGGGGGATTCTATGGGGAAGAATCTCGGCCCAAAAGGTCCTTGTGGACGACACCAACTCAAAGAGTAGGTATTACAGGCTCGCAATTATTCACCTTAGAGGAATACCGTAACCAAGTTAGGGAGTTGGGATTCGAAGGGAATAAAGTAGCAGAGCAAGCTATGAAACTCTGGACTGATCAGCAGGACAGAGAAAGTAAACTGTGGACTGATCAGCAAGAGAGAGAAAACAAACGCTGGACTGATCAGCAGAACCGAGAAAGTACTGAACGCATAGCTCGCATGCAGTTGCAAGCAAGGCAGGATGACCAGACAAGTGGTCGTTCAACGGAGACTAACGTTGAACAAGGTAAGACTGTCAAACTACCTAAACTAGCTAACTTTGATGAGAGGGACGACTCGATGGATGCATACATCAAGCGTTTCGAAGGTCACGCCGCTGATTGCGGGTGGGAAAGATCAAAGTGGGCACTCGCTCTTAGTGCATTGTTAAAGGGTAGGGCATTAACTATCTACCACAGTCTGGATCCGCACCAGCGCGGAGATTACGAGGCATTGACAACAGCGCTGCTGAACGGTTTTGGCATAACTGCAGACCGGATGCTAGAGAATTTCCGTAGGGCTCAATTGCAAAAAGGTGAGACATATGTGCTCATGTTACAGCGGTTAGAATCGAATCTAAACCGTTACTGTGAACTCATGGAGACTGCTCCTGGGAGCATGGAGTTCTATCAACGGATGATTCGTGAACAGTTCTTAGAAGCATGCGAATCGTCTCTGCGTGTCAAGCTCAAGGAGCAAGAAATTGTGTCAAATCTGTCTATGGCCAAGCAAGCTGATCTGTGGGCTGGGGCCAGGAGACAGGAGAAAGGGGTGAAGCCGCACGAGAAGCATCATGCTACAGGTATTGGCGATAGAGCTAAGCCAAAGACTGGTGTGTCGGGGGAGCAGGGAAACTCCTCCAACAAGCAGGTGCACAAGTGCTACACCTGTGGTAAGCCAGGTCATCGTGCAGCTGATTGCAAGGTAAAACCGAAATCAGGTTACATAGCAGGTGTGAGCTCAAGTGGTAAGAATCATCCCAACGTCAGAAAGGATCCATAGCGACCGAGGGACACAGTTTACCAGCGAGATGATGGACCAAGTCAGACGTCTGCTCACAGCGAGAGCATCCCTCACCACGCCTTATCATGCTATGGGAAACGGTTTGGTAGAACGCTTCAATGGCACTCTCAAGAAGATGTTGAAGAGAATGTGCATCGAACAGCCTCGGGAGTGGCCCAGGTATATCAACCCTTTGTTGTTTGCCTACAGGGAGGTGCCACAGGCTAGCACAGGGTTCTCACCCTTCGAGCTTTTGTACGGTCGCACAGTTAAAGGCCCTCTGCAGGTACTGAGGAACCTGTGGGAAGGCGATGACTGTACCCCTGAAACCAAGACGACGTACGAGTACGTCATCGATCTACGGGAACAGCTGGAGAACACCTGTCAGCTGGCTCGAGAACAGCTAGCAAAAGCAAAGGAGTACCAGAAGCAAACATACGACAAAAAAGCAAAAGAACGCAAGTTCAGTGTAGGTGACAAGGTACTTTTGCTACTTCCCACCAGCAAGAACAAGCTCTTGCTGCAGTGGAAGGGCCCATTCACGGTAGTGGAGTGCTCGCACTCGTTAAACTACGTGCTCGACGTCGATGGTGCCAGGAAGAAGTACCACGTCAACATGCTCAAACGCTACGAGGACCCTCCTGTAGATGTATCAACAAAGCCGAAGAAGCATGTAAGACGAAAAAACAGGAGAGGACCACGGGCCTCGACATCGACAGAGCTGATCGACAACCCACTGCTCTCAGCCGTAGGTGCTGACTGGTTGAGTAGGTCAGGGGTGATTAACGAGACGTCGAACGAGGGCGACATGAGCGAGGAAACGCAACGCGCATCACCGGACACTGGTTCCCAGTGTGTGTCTGATGTTTCAGGCATGACACAGGTGGAGAGAGGCAGTGGACAGACCAGCGCCACTCAGGGTTTCGAGGCGTTGAGCCGACCCAGACCTGGAGCTACGTCCAACCACAGTGCCTGCTCAAAACCTGAGCAGATAGCCAAATGTGATCCGGTGACTGAAGAAATTCCTCACTTACCAGAAGAGAATAGTCTAGACGAGGCCCCGCCTCGCCTAGCTGTATAGAAAACGGGGTCCGCTGGACCCGGCCCCACTCAGTGCACTCAGTTTGTGCACATGTTGTCAGCGGTGTGAGTTGGAACGAGCGCCACGCTGTGGAGCTCGATCTTTGTTGGGGGGTGATGTGGGAGTATGTCTCCCAAGATCCTCCCACAGCCGACTTGAATGGCTCATTGCAGTGCACAGTGCACTGATCTTGTGCACAAAGCCTATTTCCCTTAATCCTGGATAGTTTCCTGGCATGTTGGGTATCTCCAGAATGCCCACTTAACCAGTAACACTGTTAAAGTACGTAGGCCGCCGTATGTCCAGGCAGGAAGTAGATACAGGAAGTTAAGCATACTGTCCACCAGGGTCAGTGAGTACATGGCTGGTGCCCGCGTGAGAGACACAGGGGAAGGCGCCAGCAGCGTCTGACCTCTGGGGTCAACCGGCGCGATGTTGAATAACAGCTATGACGTGTTCATGACGTCACTCCTGCTACTGCTCATCGAACGAGCTAATATGATTGGTTCCCGCTCATTTGCTGCAATGCTATTGGTCAAATTGTAACTCCTTTTGTGTTGTGTGCCACGAGATGCCCGGCACCCTTGCAAACTCATTCACGTGAGAGAGACCATACGAAGAGGACGTGTTCTGTTCTACCGGCCAATAGACTGATCACCGTCTAACCCTCACCGTCAAGTTAACTCAGCGTCTTTGCGATATACCACACACTCGCCAGAATCACGAGTGCGAATATATGGTTTAGAAGCCTAAAGTGACAAATCTCCAGAGCGAAACAGACTGGTATCAGGTAACCCCTGGTGACAAAGATCGTCGTGAGTGACTTAGAGTGAACTAAGGCAGTGCCGCCGCCTAAGTAACCTGTGTGTGTGACCTTACCATAAGTGTACCTGCATGGTGTACCACAGCAGCCGCCAGCCGCCACTCATCCTGAGCGTGTACCTCAGTACCTCGAGCGCCCGCCGCGAGCTGCTGCCAGCAGCCGCCCCCGCCGCCGCCCTCACTCCTACGTGACGTCACCACCTCACGCACCGTCAGTGCCAGTGTGTGATAATGGGGCTGACACTGACCACAGGTGATAATAGGGCTGACACTGTCCACAGGTGATAATGGGGCTGACACTGACTACCAGTGATAATGGGGCTGACACTACAGGTGATAATGGGGCTGACACTGATCACAGGTGATAATGGGGCTGACACTTACTACAGGTGATAATGGGGCTGACACTGGCCACAGGTGATAATGGGGCTGACACTGGCCACAGGTGATAATGGGGCTGACACTGACCACAGGTGATAACGGGGCTGACACTGACCACAGGTGATAATGGGGCTGACACTGACCACAGGTGATAATGGGGCTGACACGTACCACAGGTGATAGTGGGTCTGACACTGTCCACAGGTGATAATGTGGCTGACACTGTCCACAGGTGATAATGGGGCTGACACTGACCACGGGTGATAATGGGGCTGAAACTGACCACAGGTGATAATGGGGCTGACACTGCCCACAGGTGATAATGGGGCTGACACTGACCACAGGTGATAATGGGGCTGACACTGTCCACAGGTGATAATGAGGCTGACACTGTCCACAGGTGATAATGAGGCTGACACTGTCCACAGGTGATAATGGGGCTGACACGTACCACAGGTGATAATGGGGCTGACACTGACCACAGGTAATAATGGGGCTGACACTGCCCACAGGTGATAATGGGGCTGACACTGTCCACAGGTGATAATGGGTCTGACACTGTCCACAGGTGATAATGGGGCTGACACTGTCCACAGGTGATAATGGGGCTGACACTGACCACATGTGATAATGGGGCTGACACTGACCACAGGTGATAATGGGTTTGACACTGTCCACGGGTGATAATGGGGCTGACACTGCCCACAGGTGATAATGGGGCTGACACTGTCCACAGGTGATAATGGGTCTGACACTGTCCACAGGTGATAATGGGGCTGACACTGACCACAGGTGATAATGGGGCTGACACTGACCACAGGTGATAATGGGGCTGACACTGACCACAGGTGATAATGGGTCTGACACTGTCCACGGGTGATAATGGGGCTGACACTGACCACGGGTGATAATGGGGCTGACACTGACCACGGGTGATACTGGGGCTGACACTGTCCACAGGTGATAATGGGGCTGACACTGTCCACAGTGATAATGGGGCTGACACTGTCCACAGGTGATAATGGGGCTGACACGTACCACAGGTGATAATGGGGCTGACACTGACCACAGGTGATAATGGGGCTGACACTGACCACAGGTGATAATGGGGCTGACACGTACCACAGGTGATAATGGGTCTGACACTGTCCACATGTGATAATGTGGCTGACACTGTCCACAGGTGATAATGGGGGCTGACACTGACCACAGGTGATAATGGGTCTGACACTGTCCACGGGTGATAATGGGGCTGACACTGACCACGAGTGATAATGGGGCTGACACTAACCACGGGTGATACTGGGGCTGACACTGTCCACAGGTGATAATGGGGCTGACACTGACCACAGGTGATAATGGGGCTGACACTGACCACAGGCGATAATGGGTCTGACACTGTCCACAGGTTGAGGACCTCCGGAGGATGAGGGAGCCCGTCAAGAGGCTGGTGGAGGCTGGCCGGGTGTTGGCCGTCCAGGAAGACCAAGATGGCCGCCGCTCCGCCAGGATATCTCTGCAAGACGGACAGCTGTACCTCCACCCGCTCCTGCGTCAGCCCACGCCCGCCCACGCCCACACCCTCCAGGTTACTTTATTACACCCGCTAGTCTTACTGACATTATTGATTTCTGAGTTATCATAACTAATATGATAACATTTTGTTATACAGTTATCAGCATGATTTATTTCATTTTCTGCAGGAGAGTGAGGTTGTGGGCGTGCTGGAGCCCTCCTGCACCCTGGCGTTCCTTGACCTCGGGTGGGCGGGGTCAACAAGAGGGCGGGTCACCATCCGGCTGACCCCTGACACTCCGCTGGCCAGACAGTTTGTGTTGTTGTGTACGGGCCAGCGAGGCCACACCTACCGCAACACTAAACTGTTGGAGGTGGTGTACAAGGGTCAGCCGGAGGAGTGGGTGGGGGGCGGAGACTACGAGAGTAATGATGGTGAGGGAGGAGCCCCACTGCTGCCTCACCTCCAGGGGCAGTACCGGAGGTCAGGCCGGGCAGGATCTGTGTTGGCCTCGGGTGGGCTGGGGGATCCCACGAGTGCCCTGTTCGCCATCACCACCAGGGACCTCCAGGATGGTCGCCAGTGGCCAGGTGTCTTCGGTGATGTGGTGAGCGGCCTGGATGTGGTGAGGGCAGCAGTCAACCACAGTGACATTACGGAGGTGACTGTGGTGGACTGTGGTGTTGTGCTGCCACTCTAGTTCACTGTACCACCACCATCACTACTGTGGTGTTGTGCTGCCACTCTAGTTCACTGTACCATCACCATCACTACTGTGGTGTTGTGCTGCCACACTAGTTCACTGTACCACCACCATCACTACTGTGGTGTTGTGCTGCCACTCTAGTTCACTGTACCACCACCATCACTACTGTGGTGTTGTGCTGCCACTCTAGTTCACTGTACCTCCACTACTGTGGTGTTGTGCTGCCACTCTAGTTCACTGTACCACCACCATCACTACTGTGGTGTTGTGCTGCCACTCTAGTTCACTGTACCTCCACTACTGTGGTGTTGTGCTGCTACTCTAGTTCACTGTACCACCACCATCACTACTGTGGTGTTGTGCTGCCACTCTAGTTCACTGTATCATCACCATCACTACTGTGGTTTTGTGCTGCCACTCTAGTTCACTGTACGACCACCATCACTACTGTGGTGTTGTGCTGCCACTCTAGTTCACTGTACCATCACCATCACTACTGTGGTGTTGTGCTGCCACTCTAGTTCACTGTACCATCACCATCACTACTGTGGTGTTCTGCTGCCACTCTAGTTCACTGTACCACCACCATCACTACTGTGGTGTTGTGCTGCCAATTTAGTTCACTGTACCACCACCATCACTACTGTGGTGTTGTGCTGCCACTCTAGTTCACTGTACCATCACCATCACTACTGTGGTGTTGTGCTGCCACTCTAGTTCACTGTACCACCACCATCACTACTGCGGTGTTGTGCTGCCACTCTAGTTCACTGTACCATCACCATCACTACTGTGGTGTTGTGCTGCCACTCTAGTTCACTGTACCATCACCATCACTCCTGCATCACCATGGACAGCGTGTTTTGATGACAATGTAATCCTTTATCACTATATCATCATAACTTCACTATCTTTGGTATTTAACACTTTGGTATTTATACCTTGGTGTCATATACCTGAAAATCACGGCTGTATCACCATCTTATCTTGAGATGATTTCGGGGCTTTAGTGTCCCCGCGGCCCGGTCCTCGACCAGGCTTCCACCCCCTGGAAGCAGCCCGTGACAGCTGACTAACACCCAGGTACCTATTTTACTGCTAGGTAACAGGGCATAGGGTGAAAGAAACTCTGCCCATTGTTTCTCGCCGGCGCCTGGGATTGAACCCGGGACCACAGGATCACAAGTCCAGTGTGCTGTCCACTCGGCCGACCACTTGGTCGGCCGAGCACAACACCACAGTAGTGATGGTGGTGGTACAGTACCCTTCGAGCACCATCAGTGCTATATCTTCTCAGTACTGTAACCTATCATTGCTGTATCACTATAGCTTCACTATCACCTCTATCACCATCACCTCAGGGCCCACACTTGGGGTCATATACTGACCTTGTTGAGTAACAAATTGTTGGTGTCACCATATGACAGCTGTTGTCACTGTTATATCACCAACAGCTCACTATCACATAACACTATCACACCTACTCCAACATCATTTCACTTTCTCTGCATTACCACCACACACTGATATATTTCCTCCTTACATTCACTGTTATATCACTATCATTGCTACAGCACCACTACCTCACCATCACTGTCATATCACCATCACTGTCATATCACCATCACCTCACTACCACTGCTATACTACCATCACTTCACTATCACTGCTATTTCACTATCACCTGGGTGAGTTGTGATATTATCATACTGGACCATGGTGTGTTTGTGATATTACCATACTGGACCATGGTGTGTTGTGATATTACCATACTGGTCCATGGGTGTTGTGATATTACCATACTGGTCCATGGTGGTTGTGATATACCATACTGGTCCATGGTGTGTTGTGATATTACCATACTGGTCCATGGTGTGTTGTGATATTACCTTACTGGTCCATGGTGTGTTGTGATATTACCATACTGGTCCATGGTGTGTTGTGATATTACCATACTGGTCCATGGTGTGTTGTGATATTACCATACTGGTCCATGGGTGTTGTGATATTACCATACTGGTCCATATTACCATACTGGACATAAGACCATGGTGTGTGTGTGATATTACATACTGGACCATGTGTGTTGTGATATTACCATACTGGACCATGGTGTGTTGTGATATTACCATACTGGTCCATGGTGTGTGTGAATTACCATACTGGACCATGGTGTGTTGTGATTCACCATACTGGTCCATGGTGTGTTCTGATATTACCATACTGGTCCATGGTGTGTTGTGATATTACCATACTGGTCCATGGTGTGTTGTGATATTACATACTGGACCATGGTGTGTTGTGATATTACCATACTGGACCATGGTGTGTTGTGATATTACCATACTGGACCATGGTGTGTTGTGATATTACCATACTGGACCATGGTGTGTTGTGATATTACCATACTGGACCATGGTGTGTGTGATATTACCATACTGGACCATGGTGTGTTGTGATATTTTTTTGTTGTGATATTACCATACTGGTCCATGGTGTGTTGTGATATTACCATACTGGACCATGGTGTGTTGTGATATACCATACTGGACCATGGTGTGTTGTGATATTACCATACTGGACCATGGTGTGTTGTGATATTATCATACTGTGTCCATGGGTGTTGTGATATTACCATACTGGTCCTGGTGTGTTGTGATATTACCATACTGGTCCATGGTGTGTTGTGATATTACCATACTGGACCATGGTGTGTTGTGATATTATCATACTGGTCCATGGTGTGTTGTGATATTACCATACTGGACCACAGGGGTGTTTGTTATATTACCATACTGGACCATGGGTGTTGTAATATACCATACTGGACCATGGTGTGTTTGATATTACCTACTGGACCATGGTGTGTTGTGATATTCCATACTGGTCCATGGTGTGTTGTGATATTACCACTACTGGTCCATGGTGTGTTGTGATATTACCATACTGGCCATGGTGTGTGTGATATCACCATACTGGTCCATGGGTGTGTTGTGATATTACCATACTGGTCCATGGTGTGTTGTGATATTACCTTACTGGACCATGGTGTGTTGTGATATTACCCACTGGACCATGGTGTGTGTGATATTACCATATGGTCCATGGTGTGTTGTGATATACCACACTGGTCCATGGGTGTTGTGTATTATCATATGGTCCATAGACCATACTGGAACAATGGTGTGTTGTGATATTACCATATGTGGGAGTATGCCTCCCAAGATCCTCCCACAGTTGACTTGAATGGCTCTTGCGTGCACAGTGCACGGATCTTTCGTGCACAAAGCCTATCTATCTTAATCCTGGATAGTGACCTAGCATGTTGGGTATCTCCAGAATGCCCACTTAAAACCGGAACACTGTTAAAATACGTAGGCCGCCGTATGTCTAGGCAGGAAGTAGATACAGGGAGCCAAGTATACTTGCTACCAAAGGTCAGTGAGTACATGGCTGTGCCCGCTGAGACAGAGGGAAGGCGCCAGCAGCGTCTGACCTCTGGGTCAACCGGCGCGATCGGAATAACAGCTATGACGTGTTCATGACGTCACTCCTGCTACTGCTCATCGAACGAGCTAATATG
>WNGS01084523.1:0-11885 GCA_020271785.1 Procambarus virginalis
CGTCGCCGGCTTCCTCTTCGGGTTTTTCGGAGTTCAGTGACTTGGCACCTGCCCGAGCCCTCGCTCGATGTGTTCACGAACGCGTCGTCTCTAGGCTGGGGTTTTGTGACCAGTGCTCACCAGGCCGGCCAGGGGCGGTGGGGTCCGTCCTTCCGTCGGGCTCACAGCACGGTGCGGGAGTTCGCGGCGGTATGGTTTGCGCTTCGGAGGGCTTGGGTCGCCCGCGGATCGACGATCCGGCTCCATTGGGACTGCTCCCCGGTGGTTCATTGTCTGAACCGGGGGGGTTCAGTGCGGTCCTTGGCTCATTGGGTTGGTCGCTTCGGGTGACTCGTCTGCTGAGTTCTCGGGGTTGGCTCTCCTGGCGGTAAGTGCCCTTGGTTTTCTTAGTAATCTTTGGTGAGGTAGCTCGGGGAGCCGTAGGGGCTCCCCCCAGAAAACCAGCGTTGAATGTAATGAAACGCCATTTTCTGGGCGAGTCTCGGAGGCTCCCCGGCATCCCTCCCGCCCTACGGTCGGTGGTTTTTCGCGGTTTTGATATCCAGCCTCAGAACTGGGGTGTGGATCGTTGGCTCGGGGGTCTGGGGCTCCCCCTTCCCCCCCGGGGAGAGGGGAGCTGCGCAGACATGCTGCGCGGCTCGTGTGACTTCATGCTAGTTTGCTCGTTTTTCTTTTGGGGAGTTCTGTCCACTCGTTTGTTAATTTTTGTTGTTAACCAGAATAGGGGTTTGTTTTGTGGCGCTTACCTTTCTGGGTGCCTGTCCCGGTCAATGGCAGATACAGAATGCTCCAAATCACATGTGCATTCTATGGGCCATTGCTCCCCGTGCCTCTGTTGAGGGGGCCAGGTTCTGGCTCGTGGTCCCCGGTAGGCTAGAACTCCACCCACATCGACTGATGCAAAATAGTTAGAATGTCCATATCAGCCATGGATAGCTCTGGGGAGCCTCCGGGACTCGCCCAGAAAATGGCGTTTCATTACATTCAACGCTGGTTTTTTCTACAAAAAACGTCAATGCTTTGCAACATCTCAGCAGTCACCCCTTTATATCCCAGCATCATTAGCATCTTTAAACAAGAACAACATAATTTATTTGCATCGTCGGAGGCGTTTAAGAATGTGCAAGGTGACCCCACCATGCGGTGTTGACGTTACTCAAATGAGCGTTCGCCATACGGGACGATTGTTGCAGATCGGGCTGTTCGTTACCCAAAATGTTCGCTTTTTGGGGCGATCGTTATGTGAGGTACCACTGTAGTTAAATGTGTGGAACATTGCTATGCTAAAAAATATGGGGTTAATATATGGTAACACATGTATTATATTCTTAGATCAACCAAAGTCAAATCAAATCAAATGTTTATTCAGGTAAAGTACATACATACAAGGTGAGATACAAACATTGATGGATTTATAGATAGAGCTAGTACATACAATGCCTAAAGCCACTATTATGCAAAGCGTTTCGGGCAGGAAAAACACTTACATTAAAACTTAAGTGTTTGTGCTGTTATTACACTATATAGACACATTATACATAACTATCTACATTTTTGTGCAAAAAGTAATAAGCAGTTCTTGTGGGTAGGGTGATGAAATTAATACAGCATGGAGCCACATAATGAGCAGACAATGCCAGCAGTTGCGTGATGCAAAACAATGCCTCCAATATTCTACACATCTTTTAACAGTTACACAACTGCTGTTATTACCACATTGCTGTCACAAAATTCTGAATATAAATCCATTTCCTCAAGGTAATGTTGTAAAAGAACAGGAGGACATTTCATGATGTGTAGATGCAGGAAACAATGGCTGAGTGCTCTCTCTACCTCATGCTGTGAATATCATAAGAAGCATTGTATTCACTGATATCTGAATGTTTTGCATAGTCTCTTCACAGTCAGGATCATCTATGACACTCAATGCAAAATAATTAGTTACCTATTTTGTCCACCATTATTAACACTATTGCGTGCGACGCGTGAGCACCACAGACTTTGACGTCATGGGGCGGATGGTGTGAGCAAGCGTGCGGCGACACCCAAATATGTATACTCGTGTGGAATGTGTGAAACATTAAACGAAAAGTTCCAAAGTGTGTTTGTACAAAATGAAATCTTCAGGGAACCAGACACAATAAGAATTCCAGAGAACAGCATAGAGCACATAGAGGTGTCTAGAGATGAAGTGGAGAAAATGCTAAAGGAGCTAAGCAAGAACAAAGCAGTTGGTCCAGATGGAGTTTCACCATGGGTTCTGAGAGAATGTTCACCTGAGCTCAGCATTCCACTTAATGATTTTTCAGGCATCCCTGTGTAAAGGAGTTGTAGCTGATGTGTGGAAAAAGGCTAACATCGTCCCAGTCTATAAAAGTAGCAGCAGGGAAGACCCCCTTAATTATAGACCTGTATCATTGACAAGTGTAATAGTCAAAATGTTGGAAAAAATAATTAAAACTAAATGGGTAGAACGCCTGGAGAAAAACGATATAATATGAGACAGTGGTTTTCGATCTGGAAGATCCTGTGTAACGAATTTACACGGTTTCTATGATAGCCACAGAGATTTTACAGGAAAGAGATGGTTGGGTTGACTGCATCTATCTAGATCTAAAAAAAAAAAAAAAAAAAAAAGGCTTTTGACAGAGTTCCACATACGAGGTTATTCTGGAAACTGGAACATATTGGAGGGGTGACAGGTAAGCTTCTAGCATGGATGAAAAATTTCCCGATAGAAAAACGAGGGCCGTAATCAGAGGCAATGTATCGGATTGGAGGAATGTCACAAGTGGAATACCACAGGGTTCAGTTCATGCGCCGGTAATGTTCATTGTCTACATAAATGATCTACCAGATGGCATACAGAATTATATGAAGATATATTAGACCAAAGCTGGAATATGCAGCGGTTGTATGGTGCCCATATCTTAAGAAGCACATAAACAAACTGGAAAAGGTGCAAAGACATGCCACTAAGTGGCTCCCAGAACTGAAGGACAAGAGCTACGAGTAGAGGTTACAGGCATTAAATATGTAAAAACTAGAAGATAGAAGAAACAGAGGCGATATGATCACTACGTACAAAATAGTAACAGGAATCAACAAAATTGATAGGGAAGAATTCCTGAGACCTGGAACTTCAAGAACAAGAGGTCATAGATTTAAACTAACAAAGCTGCTGGAGAAATATAAGAAAATTCTCTTTTGTAAACAGAATGGTAGGCAGTTGGAACTAGTTCAGTGAGGTGGTGGTGGAGGCCAAAACAGTCAGTAGCTTCAAAGCGTTATATGACAGAGTACTGGGTAGATGGGACACCATGAGCATAGCTCTCATCCTGTAAATATACTTAGGTAATTACTCGTTTCAGTTTTCTCGCCTTAATTCTCGTGCTACGTCGTTCGCTTTTGTATCGTTGTGTTCACAATGGAATTGCCTACAGGTGTATATGCATATAATGTTCAAAAACCCGGCGTGACTCCCCACAGCCAAGCCTAAAATTGGAAAAGTTACCCATGAGCGCATAAAAATCGATAAAATGTGTGTACTCGTTTCAGTTTTCTCGCCTTAATTCTCATGCTACGTCGTTCGTTTTGGTATCATTGTGTTGCAATTAAATTCGCTGCAGGTTTATATGCATATAATGTCAAAAAGCCTTGGGAGACTCCCTGCAGCAAAACCTAAAGTTTTGCTGCGGGGAGTTGTACACCACAAGTTGTGGTGTAGAAAGTTGTACACCACAACCTAATGTGTATACTCGTTCAGTTTGATAACATCAATTTTCGTGTTACATCGCTCGTTTTGGTATCAAATTGTTCGCAATATAAAGGCGCACATTTTAAAACTAGTCTCATAATAATAGAGCAATAACTGGAATTTTAACAAATATTTAAATTTTGTATGCTCATTATCACAATTATTTATATCTTTCCAGTGTTCTGACATCAATTTTAGTGTTACGTCGCTCATTTTGGTATCAAGTTGTTTGCAATCTAAAGGCGCACATTTTAAAACTAGTCCCATAATAATAGCACAATAGAATTTTAACAAATATTTTAAAATTTAGACCCAAAAATGTATTTATAATCTTTCAAGTGTTCCGACATCAAGTTTCGTGTTACATATTTCATTTTGGTATCAAATTGTGCGCACTCTAAAAGGCGCTTATTTTGAAACTATCCTGAGGTCAATCGGATAAAAAACAATTCTTCGTGGCAGGGGATCGTATTCCAGGGACCTGCCCGAAACGCTACGCGTACTAGTGGCTGTACAAGAATGTAAAAACTCTTTTATATATCTAAAAAAAAAAAAAAAAAAAAAAAAAAAAAAAAAAAAAAAAAAAAAAAAATATGAATTTTATACAAATATTTTTGTAGTGGACGCGAGTCCTGTCCACGGCTAGGACTCGAGAGAAAAAAAATGGACGTGATCGGTGTCCAAAGCGAGTGATACTGTCAAGTGTTGTGGTGGCCCCTAGCTGCACAGCGGTGTTGTGAACTGCCAGCCTTGGTCACTCTCGGTACTGAGGCTCTCGCAGCCAGGACGGTTGCTGATGATTTTTTTCATGATTTCTGTTTACTAGAGTCCTGAGACACAGGATGTGAGCCCCACGTACCAACAGGAGTTATAAATTGTTCCCTATACTGTACCTAAAGTGACATGTGGCATTCTACGCACCCCTGACCCAGCACTTTAACCCTTAAATGGAGCATAGCTATATACCATTTGACACCCACAGGCGCATACAAAAAAAAAAAAAAAATTTTCTTCCTAACCTGTTAATTTGTGTTCACTGATCACGGGAAAAATAATAAAAAAATCGTAAGTTGAATATATTGGCCGCTATAGGGCAGGGAAGTCTGGCACAAAACAGGCGCTCACTCAGCATGCGTCCCAGGCGGTCTGTTGATCGCCAGCTGTCAGGCCGGAGTTGCCACAAAGAGATAATTGCCTAATTATTTCATTGTCTCTGATTGATTTTTCGTAGTTTTTTTGCTGTAATATTATTCAATGGTGTGTAGTGTGATATATTTATATAATGAAATGGGTGAATCATCGCTGTACTCAAAAATATGGTGTGCTTATTGTTGATTCAATTATGTTCATCAAACAGTGAACAAATACTTTGTCGGTTGTTACACTATATACACAGGTTATATATAAGTATCTGCATGTTTTGTTCACCATAACGAACCACTAAGTTGCTATTATGAGTCAAAAAGTAACGAGGAGTGACCGCCGTGTACCAGCCAGCCACTCACGCCCTCCCTCACGTCATCTGACTCGCCCACATTCTCCTCCCACAATACTGTTTTTGCTTTTATTCACTATATACAGACGCTATATATAAGTATCTACATTCGTGTTCACCATAACGAACCACTAAGTTGGTATGCTGAGTGGCAGTGGCAGGCAGTGGCAGCCCGCCACTGGCTGCCACTGCCACTGATGGACCTCACAGTCAGCTGATGGCTGCCGCCCTCAAGGCCAGACGCACTAATATTTCTCCTCCAACAATACTGCTTGTGGTGTTATTACGCTATATACACACATTATGTATAAATATCTACCGGTTTTATTCACCATACTTGTACAAGTAAACTGGTATGGTGCCCAAAGACCATCGTGGTCACCAGTAAACAACACGATAATTCTGCAGACGACGCTCCTCTCACCAAAATGGCGGCTCCCAACCTCCTACTCTTACTGTTTATACCCTCTATACACACGTTATATATAAGTATCTACATTTGTGTTCACCATAACGAACCACTAAGCTGGTATGGTGAGTGCAGTCAATAAAAGGTGGCCACACACAGTCAGATAACAACGCCACCACCCTCCCTCCCACAGCATTACTCCTCCCTCCATGGAGCACAGCGCTAAATATCATCACAATCCTCTTATTATCAGACCCATGGTCAGTTTTATCACAGTCAGGGGTCTTCTGGAATAATATTATCGCTATATAATAGCATGAACAAGTATATTATGGCATTTTTAGGAGATGCTGTGGTCACAAGCTGAACAGCAGTGCTGTGAGCTCATGCTGCGTGCGTCAGGCTTGGTAGCTTACTAGATACTGAGGCTCCTAACACCCGGGAGTTTGGCCCACGATTTTTTTAAAAATGGCGTCTGTTTACAAGAGCCCTGATGAAGGTGTGGTGAACCCCGTGTATTCGCGGGCTGTTGAAATCTTGCGTAGTACTCCAACGCATCATATGATGCGATGCGCAATTTACTGCAAGTCGGTCACAGCATCATATGATGCGATGCGCAATTGAAGGGTTAAGGCAGTGCAGTGGTTACGTTTCTCTCTCATATTAAGTATCTTTGTGGTACAAGGGCACACCAGGACATCCTTAAAGCTCCGTTCTGCAATTTTTCTGGCCCTCCAAACTTGCTTTCAGGCACCAAAGGAAGCAAAGGTGCAACATAATTTAAAAAAAAATACGATGTATGCAAGGTACAGTACATCATTTTGACAATTCAGACATTTGCTCCATTGCCGGAGTGATAACCTGTAACAACCTTGAGAGCTCTGAACCTTTATTTTATTTCATTTATTTACAAGATGAAAATGTGTGTGTGGAGTGAGTATGTTTTCCATGGTTTAGGGATTTAAAGAAGGGGCTGTGTTGTCTGAAGATAGTTTGTTGTAGTTCGATTATCAGATTTTTGCTGTGCGATAATGGGTATAAGCTCAGCTCATTATTGTATGAACTTCATCAACGACCTTCTCCTTTACCTATCTAGTTCCTCCTTTGTACATGTGTTGCATGGCGGTGGGCTATGTGCATTTATTATCATTAGTTTTATCATCCTCATGGCAGATCTCTAGTGCTATTATGTCAACTTCTGGTGGATTGGCAGTCATTATTTCCTTCACCTTTAGCTGTTTTTTTACCAGCACAGCAACGCCACCCGCCTTTCCTCATTTTTCTGTCCCGTCTCCAAATTGAGTAGCCCCGTGGGAATATGACCTCATTTAAAATAACATCTTCAAGTTTTTGTCTCCGTGAGTGCAACAATGTCTGGTGTCTGCGGCTGTATCAACATCACTTAACTCTAGTATCTTCAATCTCACTCCATCTATGTTGGTGTATGCAATCTTCAGGAACTTATCCCCCCTCTCCTTATTCTTCACTCCTCCCTCTCTCTAATGATTTTGTTGATTTTCCTTTATGTACCACCTTTACTGGTCTGCCTACCCTAACACTTTGTAGAAAAAAAATTCTTTCTTCTTCATTCCTGTTCTCATTTAAACGTTTTGCCTCGGCGGAGGTTCAGTTTCAGCTTCTCTCTGGCTTCTCTTGAAAGATCTCGTCTTAACGTACACCCTTTCCCATCCTCATCAATTTGTAACTTTCTAGCATTCCTTAGTACTTCTTCTATCTGTTTGGTACCGTTTAGGGTGATCCTCAACAGTCGATCTTTCCCTTTTACGTACCTGCCCATTCTCCTGTAGTCGCACACCTATTCTCATGGTAGTGCAGACCTTCTATACGAGGCCAACAATTTTTCTACTACTTTCATTTTTTCTACAGCTCTTTCTGACTAGATGTTTATCTCCTTTTCTTTGCAACCAAAAATTATCAGGGAATTACTCCGATCAACTGTGTTGTGCACCAACTTCGGGTTAGATGCCATTTCTTTCCTCACTTCCAGCCTAATGTTGGTTTTATCCTGGTTGCTGCAGTGTTTGACTTCCTTTACAGCGTCCTTCAATTCTTTCTTTCTCCTTGGCCAACGTGTGCATAGGTGAGTTGCATATCCTTCTTGCGCTGTTCTATACCCTGTGTAACTTCCTCCATCTGTGCTGACAAAAAGCTGTTTCTCCTGTTGAATTTCCTTGCCAAGCCTATGTGTGGTCATTTATGCTTAAATTTACTTTAACTTCTTACAAAGCTATTTTTAAGAGTTTTTTATTTGCTTCTTCCATGTCTTTGCACTTTGTTTCCAATTTATGCTTATTCCTTGCGCAAGTCTTTCACTATATCCTCAAGGCATAAAACTTTGCTATTCCAATAATTGGTCAGTACTTTCTTTCAATGTACGAATTATTTCTACAATGAGAGTTCACTATACTATCTAAATTTACAAACTTGTTATGTAGACTGCTAATATCAATGCTTTCTTCATTGAATCCCCTCCCAAATCAAGCCTCTGTTTTGCTTTTCCACGTTGCCAGTGGCCGATCTGAAGGCAATGTTGTGTCGCACTCTGCCTAGGCAAAACCACTATAGGGGCACTTTGGCTTTTCTCATCCAATTTTATCACTTCCCTTGGCACATTCCGTGTTATCTCCACCATATTTGTCAAGAGACTACTGTACCTTTATGTTGTCTGGGATACCACTCACTATCGTCATCCTGTACTACAATACGTAGGATTGTTGAACTATGCTGGAGCTCCTCTGCTGTGAGTGTTGACCCGACACGTGGTTGGTGCGTGTAGGGTAGGAAGGATTTATAGGTGGTTACCAGAAATTTGATGCTGCCTAGATGCCGTGCGGTGCTAGAGATACCCTCTCTAACATCTACTAGGATCTACAGCATAGCAGCTAAAAACTCTCCAAAGACAGTTACACACTTGAAACATATTTAGAAATGGCAACTGAAGTTAAGAGCTCTTTTTTCCTCAATTGGTGCTAACCTTACCAAAAAATCCCAGAACCCCCCACGCATTACTAAATATCTCACCGGCAGCTTATCCTAACTCTACTCCTTTTACCAGGCAGCCCGACAGACATTATATCCAGAATTCAATTACTTAAAATCAAAGGAAAAGGTAAGCGTGGGGATACAGTAATGAATTTACTATCTATGAATCCTATCGCACCCGCTGCCCACTGGTAATAGGAGGTCCGGTGTGCAGGGCAAACATATAAATTTTGACACTAGCTTTTCACATGTCAGTTGACTTAATTAGAACCTGTACTTGAGGTCAATCTCGATCCCATTGTTGATGTGCTACGTATATAGTGAATTTTGATAAACATAGCAGTCATCAAGATTGGTAAACGTTGCGTAGGCTAAATGAATATAGTAGGGGTTCAGAATCCCTGAGCCCATGTTATGTGCCTCATGTAACCCTTTCCACTACCGCCCACAAGAGGGGTATAGAGAGGGGCATAATAACATGAAGCTAAACAGTAAACACTGATCTATGATATATAAGAGTGCTGCCCCTACTTTTGCACTGCCCATAACTCCTGTACTATTCACACAAGTCTCTAGTGTCCATACTTTTCCTCCGATCATCCTCAAAATATAACAATAGAGAAACACCAGTTCATAGGGAGGAGGCGAGACAGCTGACAATTATAGACCAATATACAATCTACCAATACAGGTACTATCAAAAAAGAGTTGAAAACTTTATTATACAAAACAGCTCTATTCACGAGTACCATTACGTATGTATCTCAAAACATATCATTCTTGCTATGCCAGCGGTGCAGAGAGATGTATCATATACCTACAAGGGGACAGAGACCAGAAAAAAGGGGATCGTATCCAGGGACCTGCCGATCGCTCGCGTACTAGTGGCTAATACAAGTGAAATGTAACACTACCTTGTATATATCAAAAAAAAATAAAAAAAAAGTGTCCCTACCAGATTTGTTACTTCTATTCCAAAAAAGAATCCAAATGTGCCCATGTATTAGTCTGCTTAATTATAATCTAACCAAGCCCTTGACAAAAAAAAATAGACTTCCAATTGGCCTCCTCATCTGACCATAGGAAAGGCCTTTTGATACTGCAAGCCATAACTACCTCTTACTTAACTCACCACCAGGAATCCGAAGTCTTGGTCTGGCACTATATATTCGATCCCTATCTTGGTGACAACACAAATATGTAGCCATAAATGACAACCTCCCCCACTCTACCCCATTAACTGTAAGGAGTGCCAAGGCAGTATCTGTTGGACTCTCACTCATTTTTTTTATATCCATCATTGATATTTGCCAAATGGTTAACATTCTTAACATACTTACTTAACATACTATTCGCCACAATACTACCTTCCATACTTATTGTTCCCGAATCCCAAACTACAAATAATCACAGTGCACCTCAACTACCGATTGCCTCGACTTTAGATAATTCGATTACGATGTAAATTTGATCGAAAAATGTGACCCGACTATCCGATAATGTCATCAACTAACGATATTGGTTGTGTACACGTTTGGTCGACCGAGAGCAATGGTTCCCCGTCACACGAGTCCACCCTGCCTCCGTTTACTAGAGCCTGCTCCCGCTTGTGGACGTCATGCCTATACGGAAATTCCATTTTTTGGTGATTTTTGCTTTTGGGAAACATAAAACTTATTATATACATGCCTGGGTCGCACGGAAAGAAGTCAGTGGTATGGTTCAACCTTAAGAAAATAGGTTGTGAGTTGAGGCAGTAGGAGGATATCCATTCACTCATTAAGAAAATGTGTTAAGTATGGGAGCACCGCAAAGTTTTGTTGAAAAAACTCGGCCAGATAAACTGTAGCAGGCCGGTGCATGACATGGTGATGGTCTTACTACAGACAAGTGTTAAAATTATGGGAAAAACATGTTTGTATTTTGACATTCCTTAGTTAAGACAAGCAAGCATGAGCCACAAGCAGGTCCTTGGTTGTAGGCAAAACATACCAAGAGTGTATCCCAGAAAAGTCTATCACTGTCCATGGTTAGAATGGAAGGGGACCCCCCTTCAAACAGTAACACCTCCTCCTCCTCCCCCCCCGCACACCATCTTCCATACGCCTCAGAGTCCTCCATAAAGGTAAGATAAACATTTGTACTGTATTGAGTTAGAGAACAAAATGTATTAGTATAAAATGTATTTCAAGTTAATATTTTGGAGGGTGGGGAACAGATTAATTCAATTCCCTTATTTTTATGGGAAAATTGCTCAACTTATGATATTCCGACTTACGATCGTCTCTGTGAACGGATTACCATCGTAAGGTGAGCCCCACTGTACTGTAAATAATGAATTATAAAAATCCACGTATGGATGCAACAACAAACACTAAACCTAGAAAAGACCTTGCATTTTAGTTGGAAGTAACTCAATCAAATTCAACTTCAAACAGACATGTTAACATTAGCAACAAAAATGATGTCTAGGGCCAGGAACTTTCCCGAGACACTGAACTTTAGCACCCACAATACACACCAGCCGAGTCTCAAAAATGGTTGGTACTACTCCCTAAAATCAGAATTATGTTCCCCACTCTGTTCTCCTCATTTACTACTTGCTAATCTATCCTATCTGATTTACCCAAAGAGCTACAACAATAGTGCTTCATAATGACAGGAAGCCAGTGGCTTGTTGAAGGTTCCCCAGTCCTTGATGTAGTGGTAAGACACTCGGCCTGGCCGTTCCGCGGAGCGCTATGTCATGGGTTCGATCCTGGCCGGGGAGGATTTACTGGGCGCAATCCTTAACTGTAGCCTCTGTTTTAACCCAACAGTAAAATGTGTACTTGGATGAAAAAACGATTCTTCGCGGCGGGGACTGTATTCAGGGACCTTGCCCGAAACGCTACGCGTACTAGTGGCTGTACAAGAATGTTAAAACTCGGTATATATCTCAAATAAAGCACAAAAAAAAAAAAAAAAAAAAATTGTCTTGATTTTTTCCAACGGTACTTTAAAAGTTACGTTTTAGCACTTTCGGCCTTTGGCGATAGGGGTCCCCCATGGGTAATAAACTCTGTGGGGGAAAAGCATCTCCTGTTCTTGGTTCTACATTGTGGCCTAGTTTGAGCTGTCGCACCATTGCCCCCGGTTCTTCTGTATGTTAGTGTTTGTGTGTGCGTATTATCTACCAGTATCTGTGCATGGGGTTCAAACCACTGCAAATTACCTCAAAA
>WNGS01084526.1:0-19756 GCA_020271785.1 Procambarus virginalis
TCCTATCCTGACCCTTCCAGGCGCTATATAGTCGTAAATGGCTTGGCGCTTTCCCGTGATAGTTCCTTCCCTCCGTCAGCGGCCCCGCTCTCTAGCGCCCACTACGTAAAGAATCCAACCTCTTAACCCAACCAGGAACGTACGAACCCAAGCAACCCACCTCATCTACCGAGTCCGAGGCATAGAAGAAGTAGATATTTGCTAGCCGTAACTTTTCATAGTAGATTGCGTTGGTGACGTTGGTGACCGTAAGGATAAAGCGTGTTAGTAGAGAGGACGGGTTGGTGGGTAGACGGGAGCCTGTTGGTACCCTTGGCCGGATGTGCAAGTTGCATGCTTGTACTTACACTGTGTCATATCATGTTTGATTGTCAGAAGCGTCATCCCTGTTGCTGCTGCCAGGGCCCCTGCCCCAGTGGTACTGTGGCTGCCAGGGCCCCTGCCCCAGTGGTACTGTGGCTGCCAGGGCCCCTGCCCCAGTGGTACTGTGGCTGCCAGGGCCCTTGCCCCAGTGGTACTGTGGCTGCCAGGGCCCCTGCCCCAGTGGTACTGTGGCTGCCAGGGCCCCTGCCCCAGTGGTACTGTGGCTGCCAGGGCCCTTGCCCCAGTGGTACTGTGGCTGCCAGGGCCCCTGCCCCAGTGGTACCGTGGCTGCCAGGGCCCCTGCCCCAGTGGTACTGTGGCTGCCAGGGCCCCTGCCCCAGTGGTACCGTGGCTGCCAGGGCCCCTGCCTCGGTGGTACCGTGGCTGCCAGGGCCCCTCCCCCGGTGGTACCGTGGCTGCCAGGGCCCCTGCCCCAGTGGTACTGTGGCTGCCAGGGCCCCTGCCCCAGTGGTACTGTGGCTGCCAGGGCCCCTGCCCCAGCGGTACCGTGACTCCCAGGGGGCCCCAGCGGTACCGTGACTCACAGGGGGCTCCAGCGGTACCGTGACTCCCAGGGGGCCCTCCAGCGGTACCGTGACTCCCAGGGGGCCCCCAGCGGTACCGTGGCTGCCAGGGCCCCTGCCCAACGGTACCGTGACTCCCAGGGGGCCCCCAGCGGTACCGTCACTGGTAATAACCTGTGTGTACAGCACCTTGCGTGGTCACCCCCTCCTAGGAGCCAGGCCACGTAACCCTCTCACCAGTCACTGGCGCCGCCACCACTTACGGTGCATTATAATCTAAAGTTTTTCGAAGTAATTGTCTAATATATTTCCCAGCGACCATTTTGGGAACTAATTTTATTGGACACGGGAGGCTGATCGTCTTATCAAGATGTATCGGTCTAACTGGTGGATCATGACAGCTGGCTACACGTGGTCCAGGCAGCTGGCTACACGTGGTCCAGGCAGCTGGCTACACGTAGTCCAGGCAGCTGGCTACACGTGGTCCAGGCAGCTGGCTACACGTGGTCCAGGCAGCTGGCTACACGTGGTCCAGGCAGCTGGCTACACATGGTCCAGGCAGCTGGCTACACGTGGTCCAGGCAGCTGGCTACACGTGGTCCAGGCAGCTGGCTACACGTGGTCCAGGCAGCTGGCTACACATGGTCTAGGCAGCTGGCTACACGTGGTCCAGGCAGCTGGCTACACGTAGTCCAGGCAGCTGGCTACACGTGGTCCAGGCAGCTGGCTACACGTGGTCCTGGCAGCTGGCTACACATGGTCCTGGCAGCTGGCTACACGTGGTCCTGGCAGCTGGCTACACATGGTCCAGGCAGCTGGCTACACGTGGTCCAGGCAGCTGGCACACATGGTACAGGCAGCTGGCTACACGTGGTCCAGGCAGCTGGCTACACGTGGTCCAGGCAGCTGGCTACACGTGGTCCAGGCAGCTGGCTACACATGGTCCAGGCAGCTGGCTACACATGGTCCAGGCAGCTGGCTACACGTGGTCCAGGCAGCTGGCTACACGTGGTCCAGGCAGCTGGCTACACGTGGTCCAGGCAGCTGGCTACGCGTGGTCCAGGCATCTGGCTACACGTGGTCCAGGCAGCTGGCTACACGTGGTCCAGGCAGCTGGCTACACGTGGTCCAGGCAGCTGGCTACACGTGGTCCAGGCAGCTGGCTACACGTGGTCCAGGCATCTGGTACACGTGGTCCAGGCAGCTGGCTACACGTGGTCCAGGCAGCTGGCTACACGTGGTCCTGGCAGCTGGCTACAAGTGGTCCAGGCAGCTGGCTACAAGTGGTCCAGGCAGCTGGCTACACGTGGTCCTGGCAGCTGGCTACACATGGTCCAGGCAGCTGGCTACAGTGGTCCAGGCAGCTGGCTACACGTGGTCCTGGCAGCTGGCTACAAGTGGTCCTGGCAGCTGGCTACACATGGTCCAGGCAGCTGGCTACAAGTGGTCCAGGCAGCTGGCTACACGTGGTCCTGGCAGCTGGCTACACATGGTCCAGGCAGCTGGCTACACGTGGTCCTGGCAGCTGGCTACACATGGTCCAGGCAGCTGGCTACACATGGTCCAGGCAGCTGGCTACACATGGTCCAGGCAGCTGGCTACACGTGGTCCAGGCAGCTGGCTACAAGTGGTCCAGGCAGCTGGCTACACGTGGTCCTGGCAGCTGGCTACACGTGGTCCTGGCAGCTGGCTACACATGATCCTGGCAGCTGGCTACAAGTGGTCCAGGCAGCTGGCTACAAGTGGTCCAGGCAGCTGGCTACACGTGGTCCTGGCAGCTGGCTACACATGGTCCAGGCAGCTGGCTACAGTGGTCCTGGCAGCTGGCTACACATGGTCCAGGCAGCTGGCTACACATGGTCCAGGCAGCTGGCTACACATGGTCCAGGCAGCTGGCTACACATGGTCCTGGCAGCTGGCTACACGTGGTCCTGGCAGCTGGCTACACGTGGTCCTGGCAGCTGGCTACACGTGGTCCTGGCAGCTGGCTACACGTGGTCCAGGCAGCTGGCTACACGTAGTCCAGGCAGCTGGCTACACATGGTCCAGGCAGCTGGCTACACATGGTCCAGGCAGCTGGCTACACGTGGTCCTGGCAGCTGGCTACACATAGCCCAGGCAGCTGGCTACACATGGTCCAGGCAGCTGGCTACACGTGGTCCTGGCAGCTGGCTACACATGGTCCTGGCAGCTGGCTACACGTGGTCCTGGCAGCTGGCTACAAGTGGTCCTGGCAGCTGGCTACACGTGGTCCTGGCAGCTGGCTACACGTGGTCCTGGCAGCTGGCTACACATGGTCCTGGCAGCTGGCTACACGTAGCCCAGGCAGCTGGCTACACGTGGTCCAGGCAGCTGGCTACACGTGGTCCTGGCAGCTGGCTACACGTGGTCCAGGCAGCTGGCTACACATAGCCCAGGCAGCTGGCTACACGTGGTCCTGGCAGCTGGCTACACGTGGTCCTGGCAGCTGGCTACACGTGGTCCAGGCAGCTGGCTACACGTGGTCCTGGCAGCTGGCTACACGTGGTCCTGGCAGCTGGCTACACGTGGTCCAGGCAGCTGGCTACACGTGGTCCTGGCAGCTGGCTACACGTGGTCCTGGCAGCTGGCTACACATGGTCCTGGCAGCTGGCTACACGTGGTCCAGGCAGCTGGCTACACGTGGTCCAGGCAGCTGGCTACACGTGGTCCAGGCAGCTGGCTACAAGTGGTCCAGGCAGCTGGCTACACATGGTCCTGGCAGCTGGCTACACGTGGTCCTGGCAGCTGGCTACACATGGTCCTGGCAGCTGGCTACACATGGTCCTGGCAGCTGGCTACACGTGGTCCTGGCAGCTGGCTACACGTGGTCCTGGCAGCTGGCTACACGTGGTCCTGGCAGCTGGCTACACGTGGTCCTGGCAGCTGGCTACACGTGGTCCTGGCAGCTGGCTACACATGGTCCAGGCAGCTGGCTACACATAGCCCAGGCAGCTGGCTACACGTGGTCCTGGCAGCTGGCTACACGTGGTCCAGGCAGCTGGCTACACATGGCCCAGGCAGCTGGCTACACGTGGTCCAGGCAGCTGGCTACACATGGCCCAGGCAGCTGGCTACACCACGTCCAGGCAGCTGGCTACACGTGGCCCAGGCAGCTGGCTAGTGCCGCCTGGTACCCTCCCCCCCACACCTAATCATTCAGTATAATCACAATCTACAATCAATATTTTGTTTACGATCATAAGTATTTAATATCAAGAACTCGTTTGGTTAATGGGATAATTATAATCAGCAACTATAAACTCTATAAATAATGATAATCTGTAATTATTATTAATTGTTGTAATCATTATTTTATCATAATACTGATAGCTTTCTTTCTTTACTGTAAGTGTTATGAGGTTAAAAGTCTATGCAGAAAGAGTTTATGTTAGACTGAAAATAGCTCAAAGAGGTCAAAGAAAATATATATATATATATATATATATATATATATATATATATATATATATATATATATTCTTTGAACCTCTTTGAGCTATTTTCAGTCTAACATAAACTCTTTCTGCATAGACTTTTAAATATATATATTATAAATATAAATATAAAATTTTAAATGCATAGACTTTTATGTATATATATATATATATATATATATATATATATATATATATATATATATAATCAAGTGTGATATTGTGACATTATTTAAACAAATAAACCCCCCCCCCCCCTCTCTCAAAAATGTAGTATTTTCAGGATATACAAATTTAAATCGATTTTTGGGACCTTAACCAAACCACTGACGCCCACAACAGTGTGTTTGTAAAGCAGTCAGGCTTTATCAGCACCGTCGTCACCACAGGCCTGAAGCTTTATGCCAGGCTTCACTGGCTTTATTTACACAGATATTTTGATATTACCCCAAAACCAGTTATAAATATACGATTATTTCTGAAAACGATTATTATAAGTATTACAGAAATACTCACTATGGGAGGATCTCTCGTGGAAGAGTTAGACTAGTTGGCTCTCAGCGGCATGATCCTGGGTTCGACTCCTTTGCTGGGCGAGACGTTTGGAGAGATTTTCTTACCCCCGGTGCCTCTGTTCACCCAGTAGTGCATATATACGAGAGAGTTAGGACACTGTTAAGGAGTTCCATCCTGGAAAACACCTCCCGTTGGTTACGGGGACTTAAACATCCCTCCAGGCTTCCTGTCCCCGAGAAAGATAAACCCATATTTCAAATTCTTCCCCTTGACCGTTATCCTAACATATCCTAAACAAAATCGAAGACAATTTTGAAGCATATCACCTTTAAATATGTTATTACAGCAGTAATTTGAGTGTTTATTACAGTGGACTTCAGCCACGTTACACGCGGTGAGGAGGACGGTAAATACACTACTGGGATGTAGTTGTAGAAGCGTTGAGAACACTGCAGTTATTCTTGAGCGCCATCTTGTATACAGAGAAGGATGAGGAACATATCCTCAGGACATTACTAACCTGAACTCACCCATTACTCTCATTCTTTCTGGTGACTGTGGCATGAATGTCGTATATGTGGATGAATGGGGATAACAAATGTAAGATTTAACAATATCGATTGATAATAGAACTCTAAACAATGGATATAAATTGGATAAGTTTAGATTTATGGGTAGTGGTATGGAAACAGGTTTGTTGATTTATGAAGCAAATTATCTGTAAACATTATAGACGAGGGATGATAGATTGCTTCAGGTATAGCATAGACTATAGGATAGATAGACTATATGAAAGATAGTCTGAGTGAATGAAAGGTTATAATCCATGATATGGTGATTAGCTCTTTATATGATTAGAACGTGGATCACCTAACACCTTCATGCCAAAATGACAGATAGGAATGCTTAAAGTTCTGGTTGGATAGCAGATGGGTGTGTCTGGAGTCCTTCCTCATTGTGGGTGCTGGTGGCTCAGTAGGTAGAGCTGCAGGCTGCTGCTTGTGTGGTCTGTGATTCAAGGCTCTGATGCTCCAAGTGAATGAAGTGTTATTAACCACAATATGTTGGTTAGCACTTTGTACATGACTGAGTTAGGGTGGATATAGGAGCGGCCACGTATGGGCCAATAGACCTTCTGCAGTTTCCGTAATTCTAATAGTCTGAAGAGTTCACCTTCGCATGGTATTTAGCAAGGTGTGTAGTAAGCTTGGTACCTAAACGTCATGTGTTGTCAAGCTCTGCCTGTGGAAACTATGCCTGCAGCTCTAAAATGAAATCGATATTGAATATTTTATTCATTAGATATTTGTGTTGGGGCGACACGCCAGGCGAACATTAATAGTATAGATGTTTCCTGTCTGAGTTGATGAGGTGGACGGCCATTACCTCCTCCAGGGACCTGCTCACGCCAGCCACGACTGATGGCGGGGGGGGGGGCGCCTGGTGCTTGTTCCACCCCTCTTGTGTGCGGGGAGCTGCCTGGTGTGGTGCTCCTACAGTGTCCTCACCTCTTGTGTACGGGGAGTAAATTGTTATATATATATATATATATATATATATATATATATATATATATATATATATATATATATATATATATGCTAGAAAAAGCCCTCGACCTCTCTCTCGATAACCTACAGTAAAAACAAGCCTCTCTTCCCGTCAGACTTGGGGGCCTCAGAGATCGAACAGCAACGCAAACCACTGTACTTCCTGTCCTCTTCCTTGACATCCGACGACCATGTGAAGGAAATTCTACCTGCCTACTTACATCAGCTGGCAGGTGTACACGATGCCAATTTTATACGCTGTGCCACAGAGTGGGCCTCTCGTGCAGCCCCATCATCTCAACCACCATCCCCCAAAAGCCCACAAGCAATCCAGCTGGGATGGCCCCATTGTAGACCAAGTTGCTGCAGAGTGCCTGGGTGCTGCAATAACACAACACGGCATTGTTCGCCTCACAGCAGTAGCAGCCCCACATGCAGGGGATTTCCTGTTAGCAACCCCAATGTCGGCAACTGGGACCTCTCACACGTCTCACACCACACGCCCTCCGAATTGCTGTGGGCCTCTGCCTTGCTGCCCCAATCCACACCAAATATAGGTGTATTTGCGGCGAGGTGGTGGCTGACAGGTTCGGCACCATGGCCTACTCTGCCAAAGCACAGGGGGATGGCACTCGAGGCACAGTGAAGTTACCGACATCATCAAGAGGAGCCTCACCACAGCTGGATGTCCAGCTGAATGAGAGTCCCGTTACCTAACGCCCCGTAACTCTGATGCTCTTATTGGTCGCCCGGATGGTATCACAGTGAACTCCTGGAAAAATGGCAAGCAGTTGGTATGGGACTACACATGCATATCAACTCTGGCTAACACCTACATTGACTTCAGTGTTGCACAACCAGGTGGCGCTGTCACCCACAGGGAATCAACCAAGTCACGTAAGTACAGAGAACTGGAATTCCACTACAAATTTGTCCCCATTGCTTCTGAGACACTCGGCGCCTGGGGTAAGAGTGCCACCAGTAATTTAAAGGAACTGGGTTCTAGGCTAATTGAAACAACAAGAGACCCTAGAATTGCCAGCTTTCTTTTCCAGCGCCTCAGCGTGGCGATACAGAGGGGAAATGCGCACTGCATCCAGGGTTCCTGCCCGCCATCTGAGGAGCTGGAGGAACTCGACAACTTCTGATAATCATCTTTGTACCCTATATGTGGCTTCTTTTTTATACCACAGTTTGAACAAAGCAAATATATATGTTTATATACAAACTAATGGGGATGGTAGAAAAAAAAAATATTAGTGTTCAGTGAGAATCCACAAAATCTTCTCAGAATAATGCTTATTTTCTTCTCCGAGGCTATGGGACCCCACATTTGCACCAGAGGTGATATCCTCACTACTTCATATATATATATATATATATATATATATATATATATATATATATATATATATATATATATATATATATATAATCAGAAGGAGAGCTTAGTGTGAGAGTAATGACACTGCATGCAGCGTTGCTTGCAACAGATCGATTCCAAGCTAACTACGAGGGCATTGCTCTGAAGCAACCTACTACTCACCATCTCTCCCCCCTCTCCTCCATCCCCCCCCTTCCAGTCCCCCCCACACACACAACTGCCCCACAGCCACGTCGGGAGGAAGACAGCAGTGTAAGAACAGTTTATGACGCTGAGAACGGTGGAGGACAGGTAGAGAGTATGACGAGGTGTGTGTGAAGAACTCAACAAGAGCCTCCAGGAAGTCTTCACAACAGAGCAAGGAGAAGTCCCTGAAGTACGAGTCTTGGCAATAACCAGGTAGCTTTGGAAAGTTTTGAAATTACCAGAGATGAGGTGAGGAAGTATTTGCTAGACCAGGAGATGACTAAGGCTGTTGGACCTGACAGACTCTCACCATGGATACTAATAGTACTCTTTATGATGTATACAAAGTAATTGTTAACAAAAGACCTAATACAAAGTTGGGAGACAGATAACAGTCCCAGTATACAAGAAGGGTGACTGGCAAGAGGCATTACATTTCAGGCCGGTGTCTGTAACTAGTACACCATGCAAGGTGATGGAGAAGATCGCGAGCAAAAATCTTGTAGCACATATGCAGAAAAGGGACTTCGTGACACACCTCCAACCAAAACCCACCACCAAAACTTTACACCCAAGTGTAAAGTTCAGGGATGACGAGTCGAGCTTCCCAGGGTCAATAGAATTCTACGACAAAAATTAAGCAAGAAACAGAAGGGCGGGTAGACTGCATTTTCTTGGGCAATCAGAAAGCCTTTGGCACAGTACAACATAAGAGGCTGATGATTAGTTTGAGAAACAGGTAAGGTGCTCCAGTGAATAAGGGAGTACCTAAGCAACAGAAAACAGAGTTAATGTAAAGGGTGAGACTAAATAATTGCGATATGTCACCAGCACAGTTCCACGGGGTTCTGTATTCGGACCTATCCTGTTTCTGATGTAATTGACCTTCAGATGGTATAGACTCATTCCTCTCAGTGTTTGATGATGTAAAAATTATGAGAAGGATTACGCCAGAGGAGGAGATCAAGAGACAACAAGATGACCTGGACAGAGTGAAGGAATGGTCCCACAAACAGCTACTCGAGTTTAACTCAAAGGAGTGTAAAGTGGTACACATAGGTGTAGGGAGCAGGAGGCCAAATACAAGATACCATTTGAGTGAAATCATTTACAATCAGGAATGATCTGGGGGTGACATCACTCCGGACCAGCCCCCCCCCCATGAAGACCATATCAAAATGATATCATAAGCGAGAGTTAAGAGACATAATTACAACCCTCAACATTCACAAGGGAATTGATGGGGTAGCATATGAAACATTTAGTTGCATATGTAACATTAACCAGTGGCATGTGTAACTAACCAGTGGTAGATGTAACGTTAACCAGTGACAGGTGTAACATTAACCAGTGACAGGTGTAACATTAACCAGTGACAGGTGTAACATTAACCAGTGACAGGTGTAACATTAACCAGTGACAGGTGTAACATTAACCAGTGACAGGTGTAACATTAACCAGTGACAGGTGTAACATTAACCAGTGACAGGTGTAACATTAACCAGTGACAGGTGTAACATTAACCAGTGACAGGTGTAACATTAACCAGTGACAGGTGTAACATTAACCAGTGACAGGTGTAACATTAACCAGTGACAGGTGTAACATTAACCAGTGACAGGTGTAACATTAACCAGTGACAGGTGTAACATAACCAGTGACAGGTGTAACATAACCAGTTACAGGTGTAACATTAACCAGTGACAGGTGTAACATTAACCAGTGACAGGTGTAACATTAACCAGTGACAGGTGTAACATAACCAGTGACAGGTGTAACATTAACCAGTGACAGGTGTAACATTAACCAGTGACAGGTGTAACATTAACCAGTGACAGGTGTAACATTAACCAGTGACAGGTGTAACATAACCAGTGACAGGTGTAACATAACCAGTGACAGGTGTAACATTAACCAGTGACAGGTGTAACATTAACCAGTGACAGGTGTAACATTAACCAGTGACAGGTGTAACATAAACCAGTGACAGGTGTAACATTAACCAGTGACAGGTGTAACATTAACCAGTGACAGGTGTAACATTAACCAGTGACAGGTGTAACATTAACCAGTGACAGGTGTAACATTAACCAGTGACAGGTGTAACATAAACCAGTGACAGGTGTAACATAAACCAGTGACAGGTGTAACATTAACCAGTGACAGGTGTAACATTAACCAGTGACAGGTGTAACATTAACCAGTGACAGGTGTAACATTAACCAGTGACAGGTGTAACATAAACCAGTGACAGGTGTAACATAAACCAGTGACAGGTGTAGCATAAACCAGTGACAGGTGTAACATTAACCAGTGACAGGTGTAACATTAACCAGTGACAGGTGTAACATTAACCAGTGACAGGTGTAACATTAACCAGTGACAGGTGTAACATTAACCAGTGACAGGTGTAACATTAACCAGTGACAGGTGTAACATTAACCAGTGACAGGTGTAACTAACCAGTGACAGGTGTAACATTAACCAGTGACAGGTGTAACATTAACCAGTGACAGGTGTAACATTAACCAGTGACAAGTGTAACATTAACCAGTGACAGGTGTAACATTAACCAGTGACAGGTGTAACATTAACCAGTGACAGGTGTAACATTAACCAGTGACAGGTGTAACATTAACCAGTGACAGGTGTAACATTAACCAGTGACAGGTGTAACATTAACCAGTGACAGGTGTAACATTAACCAGTGACAGGTGTAACATTAACCAGTGACAGGTGTAACATAAACCAGTGACAGGTGTAACATAAACCAGTTACAGGTGTAACATTAACCAGTGACAGGTGTAACATTAACCAGTGACAGGTGTAACATTAACCAGTGACAGGTGTAACATAAACCAGTGACAGGTGTAACATTAACCAGTGACAGGTGTAACATTAACCAGTGACAGGTGTAACATTAACCAGTGACAGGTGTAACATTAACCAGTGACAGGTGTAACATTAACCAGTGACAGGTGTAACATAAACCAGTGACAGGTGTAACATAAACCAGTACAGGTGTAACATTAACCAGTGACAGGTGTAACATTAACCAGTGACAGGTGTAACATTAACCAGTGACAGGTGTACATAAACCAGTGACAGGTGTAACATTAACCAGTGACAGGTGTAACATTAACCAGTGACAGGTGTAACATTAACCAGTGACAGGTGTAACATTAACCAGTGACAGGTGTAACATTAACCAGTGACAGGTGTAACATTAACCAGTGACAGGTGTAACATTAACCAGTGACAGGTGTAACTAACCAGTGACAGGTGTAACATTAACCAGTGACAGGTGTAACTAACCAGTGACAGGTGTAACATTAACCAGTGACAGGTGTAACATTAACCAGTGACAGGTGTAACATTAACCAGTGACAGGTGTAACATTAACCAGTGACAGGTGTAACATTAACCAGTGACAGGTGTAGGATTAACCATCCAAGACAGAAGACTAATTTCAGTGTTCATATGCCTGCTGCTAGTGTGTCCTCGTCCCCCTTCCAAGTGAGGTATTAACCATAGTGGGTGACGGCGTTCTGATAATTACCTCACCTGGGTGTCCTTGGGGCAGGCGCGGTAATCACTTGTTAGTATTGCTAAGGTGAGCGAAGGTCCACCCAATCCCAGGTGCCTGGCGTGATAAGGCACTTAGTTGGTTTTGTAAGTGCTTGATTGCCCTGGTTGGCTTGAGGTAACGAGCGTTCTAGGTCGCTTGGGAACGGTCAGGTCACGAGAGGTACAACGGGTCATTTCCTGAGTTGTTTTAGGCAGCTAGATCACGTCTTCTGTCACGGGCTCACCATAGCCCGGGCTACTTGGAACTTTTTGTTCCAGGTAGCGAATCTACAACAACAACGTCTTCTGCCTGGGCTGAGGACACACGCTAAGGTGAAGCCAGACAGTGATACGTAAGGCTTTATGTTTGACTGCTTCCGCAGGAGAACGTCAGTTTTGTCATTCTGAGCTTTTATGTGGCAAGTTAACGTCCAGGTGGGTTTGTGTTGGCCTTGGTGCAGGTACACATTGTTGACCAACCACACACCAGGAGATGGGTCAGCTCTTCACCCACGGTGGTGGGACTCGTCGTCTGCATAGCAACACATTACCTATAATCTCGTGTTGGCGTTCGTGTAACGGGGTAAACAAATCCTTGAGAGATGTTGATTTCTCGGGGCTTCTGTAATAGGATGACAGGTATTGTGGTGCGGGGCGCCACATGTGGTGATGCACGGCTGCACACACTGCAAGTTGTTGTTGCTGCTGTGGACTTACACTGAGCTTCTGCGGACGGTGATGATAGTACAGTTAAAAAAGAAGCACCGTACTCAACACTACAGCTCTTGGATTCCCAGGAACCAATATCTAATGCATGCTTCAATGTTGCAAGCAGTAATATCAGTAATAGCGATTCACCGATTATTTCCTGAATCAATTAATAGTATGCTTTTGTAGTTTAGGTGGTGAAGAGCGGCAGAATAGTGGCGTGACTGAGAGTGCTTATGCATTACATAAAGCCAAAAATTGTCGTACTAGAAAATGGAAGAGGCTGACGAAATTGACGTGCTGTCCCGTTTTCTGTTATGAGTCCCTTGGAAGGTTAGGAAAAACAACTTTAAATGGACTGTTTTCTTGACGTTGGGAAACCTTAGGAGGACGCTGGTGGTGAGGAACCAAGGCGGGGAGCGAGGAGTGGGTCGCCCAAGTTGTTCTGTTGTGTCAGTAATTATTGTCTGCTGCTACAAGTACAGCTACACCTGTACCGTGTAGTTACATACACCTGTACCGTGTAGTTACATACACATGTACCGTGTAGTTACATACACATATACCGTGTAGTTACATACACATGTCTGTAGGAACCAGAGGATACCTTCTTAACTCATAAGACACGTTGTTCAATGGCACAATTGTATCTCTGCTCCCGGTAGTACAGTTGGATTCGTTCTCGAATCACAATCGAGAATCGCAGGTTCGAATCCTAAGCTGGACAAAAGTGGTTGGGCACATTTCCATATACCTAATGCCTCTCTTCATCTAGCAGTAAGTAAATACGTAGCCAGGAATTAGGCAACTGTAGTAGTGATGCGACTTGGAGATGATCAGTAGTTCCGTCTTTGTGAACCTCAAAACAAGCCTAAAGTATATATTCTTTATACTGTATATATATACTTACATAAATATATATTCTTTATAACAGAATAAAATGCAATAGCGCACTAATCAATTAACATAATAACCACTATTTTGAAACCACAAGGAAACGTAGATTGAATATTTCGATCACAAACTTATTGCAAAAATTACAAGTGGGCTCTTTGAGGAAATAATCTGCCTCAAATGCTTTTCAGAATACTTTACCAATCTCTCTTTGCCTCGTAACTTTAGTTTGGTATCTTGGTAAAAGGAATCCGGGGAGTACAGGAGCACCAACAGCACATCTTACACGATTGAACGTTATATTGCACTATATTGTTGCAGTAGTTCTGTAAGGTTTACCATGGGACTACCATAAATGGGGACTGACAGCTGAGTTAACTGCGCTCGGGATTCGTAGTCCTAAGGTTCCGGGTTCGATCCCCAGTGGAGGCAGAAACAAATAAGCAGAGTTTCTTTCAACGTGATGTCCTGTTCACCTAGCAGAAAATAGGTACCTGGGAGTTAAACAGCTGCTACGGGCTGCTTCCTGGGGGTGTGTAACAAAAAGGAGGCCTGGTCGAGGACCGGGCCGCGGGGACGCTAAGCCCCGAAATCATCTCAAGATACACACAGATATATATTTCTCGTTGGAAGTGATGTGGTGGAGGCTGACTCCATACACAGTTTCAAATGTAGATATGATAGAGCCCAATAGGCTCAGGAATCTGTACACCTGTTGATTGACAGTTGAGAGGCGGGACCAAAGAGCCAAAGCTCAACCCCCGCAAGCACAATTAGGTGAGTACATAATTCCCACTAGCGTGATACATCAATACATCGTGTCCTGGCTCTTGTGGATTTGTTCATTTGATGTATCACGCTATTGTGAGTTCTGTGTGTATTGAAATAAGGGCGAAGAGGTAGAACATTTGGTTGACAGAGCCCGGGTGCATGGGGGGGAATCGTGTAAAATCCTGGTTTGTGCTTCGGAGAGACTGTGGGAACCTCGTGAGGGCAGTAGCGTTCCAGGTTGCAATTCTTTTCACCATGTCGTGGCGTAGTCGACTAAGGCGCATCTGGTATATTCCCGGACGAACGTTCGAACCCTCATCAGGGCCTTTGTGGATTTGTTCATCTCAAGATGGGGGATAACAATGATCACTGGCCTTAGTACTGCCTACGCTACAGCCTCCTCTACTGGCTCTTAACTCTCAACAGTGGCTCATTATAGCAAATTACTCCATTTCGCAGCTAATTTTCATAACTGATTAGAAATCCATAGATATCTAGCAATTGTCTAGCAATCTAGCAATATCAACTGCAATTTAGCAATTGTCTAAAAAGTTTGGTGTCTTCAACCTTTTCAAAAGCTTTGGAAACAACGAGAAACAGAAAGAAGAGAGCTACCGTGTGAGTTGTGGCACTGACGTATCTCCGACACTACGAAATACAAAGATTTGTTGAGTAAGCAGTTTTGTATGGAAATTGTAAATCAGAAATGTGAAGTCCGTCAGCTAGAAAGTTATTGAAAATCTAATCAAATGCTTTGTTCAGTAGTGTGTTTATGGCAATAGTTGTGCAGTTATCACAAGAGAACATAGAAGCTTGGCAGTTCTGTAGCATGGGAACAAGTACAGAGGTGTTTATTATAGATGCCGCTGTACCGTGGGAGTGAGCCTGTAAGATACATACACATGCAGTCTCAGCGTTCCATTTTTTTAGCTTTCTTGCTGCTTTTTTAACTACTAAAGTATGCAGGTGTTTAACATTAGAGGCAGGTGCATGCAGGCCTTACATACAGCTGTTGTTAGGTCAGTTGTTGTTTAAGATTCGCTACTTAGAACAAAAGTTCCAAGCAGCACGGGCTATGGCGAGCCCGTAGTATGTTAGGTCAGTTTTAATCTCCGTGTGTCCTGTGTTTAGCCTTGTTGTACAACGTTTAATATTTCTCGTTAAATACATTGCACATATATTATGGGAATCGTCTACGACGTTCGTTATACCTCTTGCATGAATATTGAATTTTTCTGATTTCACCCCAAAATTCATATAACTTTTTCCTTGACAGGTTATCGGCAACCTTTGACCCCACAATACTATCTTTCTCTTTCTTAATCCTGTTTGAGTTGATATTGAACCCTGTACTCCGTCTGGTCTGGGGTGTGTGTTTGGGAGGTGTCTGATGCACGTATTCCTCAAACTTTATGAAAACGCTTGAAGGTGTACAAAATAAAGCAATGGTAACTATTCTTTGTCCTTAAAACTTACAGAAACATAAAATCTACGACGAGAGCCATTTCTTGCTAGTGTTAAAAACTGTGTTAAGGAATTAAATAGGAAGCTTCCAATAAAAATTGACAGAGATCCTCAAACAACGTTATTGCCAAGAAATTACTGCTAGCTGTGTTACTTCGGAAATAGGAATCACACCAAGTGACATAAGAGACCAACTTGCCACCTTGATGAACTCCACCTGCTTAAGCAAGGCTGCGAGCTCTTGCCTGTACAGATGTCACCTTCATGGGAGAATGAACCATTTAAGATTATAACAAACGAGGTGACAACGAAACAATCCAGTATGGTATCGCAAGAATTGAGATCTCTGGGAAATTAAGAAAGAGGCAGGTAACGAATTAGATAAAATCTACACTGATGGGTCAGTTAGTCCCACGAGTGGCACCATACACTGTAATTGGGAATGGCACTTCTCGATTCGGAACTGACGAAAATGCACAAATTGAGAACTATTCCTCCTCAAGGCAAATATGTTCACTTCCATTGTTACGGCATTAAGACACCAACAAATAAACACAAAAGGAGCAGTGATTTGTACTGACCGAAAAGCGCACTACAAAGACGTAAAAAAGCAGGAAGAATATACTGAGACAATCGTTGAACTCTCGAGGAACGCGAAAATGCTAACCAGTCAGGGAAAGACAGTCAAGCTTCCCTTTGATTCCTCCCATGTTGATATGTGTGGAATTGAAGGAGCAGAGGAGTTGGCTGCCGAGGACACTCCAAGAGACCATACTGAGTACTTCATGACGCTTCAACAGATTATAGGTATCATCAGACAACTGAGGACCGAAGGATAGAAGAATAGATCATTTAATATTTACTCTGGTACGAGCCGATAACCTCTGTTGTTATGGACGAAACGCAGGTGGCTGAGGCAGAGAATGTCAGAGGAAGAATTCAGCTTCTATAAAACTACCCAGAAACAAAACAAAAGCAGAGTTGCAGAATTTGTCGTACGAGAAATGGACACCGCCTTGACCACTACTTGAGAGACTGCTCATCTACGACACATTGCAAATATAAGTAGTAAATTAAACCATGCATTGTGTGAGTTATGAAAACACTGTGAGTGAAGTATATACCTTGTTCTTCAAAGATTTCCCCCATTTTGCACCGCAAAGTAACATCAGCCTAATGATTGGTAAATGTCATCTGACGACATCAGATGATCTGGGGACTTCACGACCCCAGCTGTGGGGTCGTGAACATGTTCACTACCATAGCTGCATGTGGGTGGTAAATAAGTAATTATCAAAAGAAGGCACCAAACCGGGAAGGCTATGTAACACCATCAAATGTGTGGAAGAATCGGAGGGCGCTATATATCACTAAGGATGCCAATACGAGAAAAGAAGCGCATAAGGCGAACGATATCAATAGTATCCTATTCACCAAGAATTTTATGGAGGGACAAGCGACCGCGAGGGATTGGCTGGAAACAAGAAACACGCTCATCCTGGAAATCAAGACATTCAGCAAGGATATGCACGACCGTAAAAAGGACAATGCAATTTGGACAATAAGTAGCAGGGCGGCGCTCCATTAAGTGACCGTGAGTTAAGCGCGCATGACCAATACGCAACCTCGCCAGAGCCGTTTCCCATCGCTGGTTACGGTGGTAGGAGGACGGCCAAGACGACACACTACTCTTAAGAATACACAGTTTGTTACCAACAACAGATGACCAACAATCCTGCCAACGGGTAAGGACGGAGGAATGAATAACTGGGTAAAAGTCGGAATAAGGAATACCTTTATGGGAGATGGGACAAGAGTGGACAGCTTCCCTAGCGGCAGCATCTGCACGCTCATTCAAAGAGACACCAATATGGCTGGGAACCCAGCAAAACTGAACTGACTTAAATTTACTGGAAATAAGAACCAACCAATGCTGAATCTCGACAACCACTGGATGGACCGGATTAAAGGACCCGAGAGCCATGAGGGCACTACGAGAGTCAACGACAACTACAAAGGAAGATTGACAACGAGAAAGCAGGAGACGAAGCGCATAGAGAATAGCGTAAAGTTCTCCACAGGTAGGCGACACATATAAGTGCAGTCAGGAAAAACAACAGAGTAGCCTACACCGTCCTCAGACTTAGACCCATCGGTGAAGATGGAAACGGAGCGGGAATGTGAAGAAAATTGCTCAAGGAAAAGTCGTTTCAGAACCGTAGGAGAGGTAAAAGCTTTTGTGATGCGGGTCAAGGATGTACAAAACTTCGGAAGGGGGACTCTCCACGGGGGCAAGGAAGGAAGGAAGGAAGGAACAATACGAGGAGAAACATTAGAAATAAGAACTAAAGAGAATCCTGTGAGCGAGATAACCGGACAGAAAGAGGGAGGTGGTGAAGAGGAACAGGAACCGCAGGAGGAGTAAAAGTTAAAGCACGACAGAGGCGAGAGGAAGGATGTTGCAAGGACCGCGCCAGATAGCGAAGACAGTAGTGATCACGGCGGTCCTGGAGAGACAGGAAGCCAGTGTCAACATACAAGCTAAGGACGGGAGTCGAACGAAAGGCGCCAGAACTGAGGCGCAACCCAGTATGGTGCAAAACATCATGACGGCGAAGAGTAGAAGGAGAAGCAGACGAGTAAGCAGGGGAACCATAATAGAGTTTAGACAGGACGAGAGAAGAATGTACAGCGATGAGAGTGCGTCTATCCGCACCCCAATAAGTACGGGACAATACCTGAAGGAGGGTAAGGGGGCCTTAGAGCATTCAACTCGAAGGAAATAGACATGGGGCGAGTGTCAAAGATTAACCCCAAAAGCTTAGCGGAATCCTTGTACATGAGGGAGACCATAAAGTGACAAAGAGGGATGAAGAATGACACGTTTCCGAGTAAAGGTCATAGCACAAGTCTTAGACGTAGAGAACCTGAAGCCACGATCGGTGGCCCAAGACGACACGGCATCAATCGCAAGTTAAAGCCGGCGTTGAAGGAGAGGTGAATCATCAAACGTACAGCAAAGGGTAAGATCGTCGACATAGAGAGCGGAGAAGACGCCAGAAGGATGAGAGGAAAGAAGACCATTGAGGGCAACGAGAAAAAGAGTAGTGCTCAGAACATTACCCAGGGGCACACCCTCGTATTGCTGAAAAGGGGCAGAGAGAGTGGCACTAAGCCTAACTAAAGGAACGACGAGAGAGGAAACTTTGGATAAAGAGAGGGAGATTACCACAAAGGCCAAAAGAATGAAGTTCGGGCAGAATATGATATCGCCAAGTGGTGTCATAAGCCTTTTCCCGGTCAAAAAGGACAGCAACAACGGAGGTCTTCGCAGCAAAAGCAGTACGAATATAGACCTCCAAGTTCACCAGGACATCTGTTGTGCTGCAGCACTTGCGGAAACCAAATTGAGAAGGGGAGAGGTGGTGATAGTGTTCTAAGAACCACATCAAACGAACGTTAACCATACATTCAAAGAGCTTGCAGACACAACTGGTGAGGGCAATAGGGCGGAAGTCCTTAGGGCATGTCCCAAAAGACCCTGGTTTGCGAACAGGGAGTACAACGGCATCGAGCCAGTCCTCAGGGACTGACGACGACTCCCAGATCCGATTATACAGACTCAGTAAATACCGAGACGTGCACGGAGGGAGATGGCGAAGCATCTCATAATGAATGCCATCGGAGCCTGCCGCCTTAGAACGGCAGAGGGCCAGGACAGACTGAAGTTCAGAGAGAGGAATGGGATCGTTATAGGGAAGTCTGAGATGCGTGCACAAATCTAAAGGACGAGATTCAAGAACAGGTTTACGAAGAAGGAAAGATTGAGGAAGATGAGAACCAAAGTTAACAGAAGAAAGGTGGGAACCCAGTTCGGTCGCGACCTTTAACGGGTCCGCCACAAGATTACCACGGAGGTGAAGGACCGGCGAGACATCGGGAACGAACTTACCCGCTATCTTGAGGACACGCTTCCAGATCTGTGGCAGAGGAGTGTCGGACGTAATGGTGGAGACATAAGATGCCCAACATTCACGTTTAGCTGTACGGATGGTCCTACGGGCCACCGCACTCGCCTCACGAAACAAAAGAAAAGACTCAGCCGTCTGCCGGCGGCGGTGTCTTTTCAAGGCTGCACACTTACAGCGGACCGCCCGGTGTGGGTGGTAGTGAACACTATGCTGGGGTGAACGTGCACGCGACTATGGCGGTATGTTCACTCACAGGTTCAGTAACACCGCCTAATAAAGTCGCTCCTCCGGCCCAAAACTTAATTACGAATCAGAAAAGACTTTAAGTTGTTCAGTCATTTGCTTCACCACTGCGATCCTCACCCACACTATTAACAGGTATAACACACCCAAGGCAATACTC
>WNGS01084526.1:20756-34847 GCA_020271785.1 Procambarus virginalis
TCTGCATATGTTCATATTTCTTCAATGAAATCCCATTAACGTGACATAAATGAGAAATATCACTGAGAAACCCACAAACCAGAGAACATTTGTGAACCCTCTGGTCTGGACTCCGACTGGGAGACTCAGGAACCCTAGTGGATTCAGGAGTATCCCAGGTTACCTTGCTTTTGACCGTGTCGTGGTGTAAGTGGTCTTGGGCACTATATAGCTTGTTGGGAACGAAGTGAGAGGGTTCGAATCCTTCTACTGATTTGCTCAGACGCTCAGTAGTTATTTAACTGGCTGGTCATCCGGTAGTCTGAAGTTGTTCAGATATTCATATGGTGTTCAAGAGACGCTCTATACTGATTTATCAGACATTCATCAGTTATCATTGACTTTGTTCAACACCAAATTGTTATCATGATGAATGATGTTCACGGCCGCCGGATGTTTTATAATGTTCATAATGCTGAACATTTAAATGTTCAGCAATTATGAACATTGTTAACAATGTGCATAATGGCTGAACAATTACCAATGTGCATAATGGCTGAACAGTTAACAATGTTCATAACGGCTGACAATTAACAATGTTCATAACGGCTGAACAATTAACAATGTTCATACCGGCTGAACAATTAATAATGTTCATAACCCGCTGAACATTAAACATGTTCATACCCGCTGAACAATTACAATGTTCACGACACTTGACACTGTTATGTTTGGTAAGTGAGGCATAAAATGGCTTCGTCACCTTGGCCGCCTCCCGCCTGTGGCCTTCAGGGGCCAAATTCACGAAGCAGTTACGCAAGCACTTACGAACCTGTACATCTTTTCTCAATCTTTGGCGGCTTTGTTTACAATTATTAAACAGTTAATGAGCTCCGAAGCCCAGGAGGCTGTTTATAACAATAACAACAGTTGATTGGCAAGTTTTCATGCTTGTAAACTGTTTAATAAATGTAAACAAAGCCGTCAAAGATTGGGAAAGATGTAAGGTTCGTAAGTGCTTGCGTAACTGCTTCGTGAATCTGGCCCCAGGTCTACCCTCCCACACCTCCGCCAGACTAACAATATTGGTGGCAAATATTTTATAAGATGTTTGATAGATTTCTTAAGAGGAGTATTGCCTTGGGTGTGTTATACCTGTTAATATGTGGGTGAGGATCGCAGTGGTGAAGCAAATGACTGAACAACTTAAAGTCTTTTCTGATTCGTAATTAAGTTTTGGGCCGGAGGAGCGACTTTATTAGGCGGTGTTACTGAACCTGTGAGTGAACATACCGCCATAGTCGCGTGCACGTTCACCCCAGCATAGTGTTCACTACCACCCACACCGGGCGGTCCGCTGTAAGCGTGCAGCCTTGAAAAGACACCGCCGCCGGCAGACGGCTGAGTCTTTTCTTTTGTTTCGTGAGGCGAGTGCGGTGGCCCGTAGGACCATCCGTACAGCTAAACGTGAATGTTGGGCATCTTATGTCTCCACCATTACGTCCGACACTCCTCTGCCACAGATCTGGAAGCGTGTCCTCAAGATAGCGGGTAAGTTCGTTCCCGATGTCTCGCCGGTCCTTCACCTCCATGGTACTCTTGTGGAGGACCCGTTAAAGGTCGCGACCGAACTGGGTTCCCACCTTTCTTCTGTTAACTTTGGTTCTCATCTTCCTCAATCTTTCCTTCTTCGTAAACCTGTTCTTGAATCTCGTCCTTTAGATTTGTGCACGCATCTCAGACTTCCCTATAACGATCCCTTTCCTCTCTCTGAACTTCAGTCTGCCCTGGCCCTCTGCGGTTCTACGGCGGCAGGCTCCGATGGCATTCATTATGAGATGCTTCGCCATCTCCCTCCGTGCACGTCTCAGTATTTACCGAGTCTGTATAATCGGATCTGGGAGTCGTCGTCAGTCCCTGAGGACTGGCTCGATGCCGTTGTCCACCCTGTTCGCAAACCAGGGTCTTTTGGGACATGCCCTAAGGACTTCCGCCCTATTGCCTTCACGAGTTGTGTCTGCAAGCTCTTTGAACGTATGGTTAACGTTCGTCTGATGTGGTTCTTAGAACACTATCACCACCTCTCCCTTCTCAATTTGGTTTCCGCAAGTGCTGCAGCACAACAGATGTCCTGGTGAACTTGGAGGTCTATATTCGTACCGCTTTTGCTGCGAAGACCTCCGTTGTTGCCGTCCTTTTTGACCTGGAAAAGACTTACGACACCATTTGGCGATATCATATTCTGTCCCAACTTCATTCTTTTGACCTTTGTGGTAATCTCCCTCTCTTTATCCAAAGTTTCCTCTCTCGTCGTTCCTTTAGTCAGGCTTGGTGCCACTCTCTCTGCCCCTTTTCAGCAATACGAGGGTATGTCCCAAGGTAATGTTCTGAGCACTACTCTTTTTCTCGTTGCCCTCAATGGTCTTCTTTCCTCTCATCCTTCTGGCGTCTTCTCTGCTCTCTATGTCGACGATCTTACCCTTTGCTGTACGTGTGATGATTCACCACTCTTTCAACGCCGGCTTTAACTTGCGATTGATGCCGTGTCGTCTTGGGCCACCGATCATGGCTTCAGGTTCTCTACGTCTAAGACTTGTGTTATGACCTTTACTCGGAAACGTGTCATTCTTCGTCCCTCTTTGTCACTTTATGGTCTCCCCCGTGTACAAGGATTCCGCTAAGCTTTTGGGATTAATCTTTTACACTCGCCCCATGTCTATTTCCTCCGAGTTGAATGCTCTAATGCCCCCTTACCCTCCTTCAGGTATTGTCCCGTACTTATTGGGGTGTGGATAGGCGCACTCTCCTCGCTTTACATTCCTCTCTCGTCCTGTCTAAACTCTATTATGGTTCCCCTTCTTACTCGTCTGCTACTCCTACTCTTCGGCGTCATGACGCTTTGCACCATACTGGGTTGCGCCTCAGTTCTGGCGCCTTTCGTTCGACTCCCCCCTCAGCTTGTATGTTGACACTGGCTTCCTATCTCTCCAGGACCGCCGTGATCGCTATTGTCTTCGCTAGCTTATGCGGTCCTTGCAACATCCTTCCTCTCGCCTCTGTCGAGCTTTACATTTTACTCCTCCTGTGGTACCTGTTCCTCTTCACCACCTCCCTCTTTCTGTCCGGTTATCTCGCTTACAGGATTCTCTTTCAGTTCTTATTTCTAATGTTTCTCCTCGTATTGTTCCTTCCTTCCTTGCCCCCGTGGAGGGTCCCTCTTCCGAAGTTTTGTACATCCTTGGCCCGCATCACTAAAGCTTTTACCCCTCCTACGGTTCTGAAACGACTTTTCCTTGAGCACTTTTCTTCACACTCCCGTTCCGTTTCCATCTTCACCGATGGGTCTAAGTCTGAGGACGGTGTAGGCTACTCTGTTGTTTTTCCTGACTGCACTTGTATGTGTCGCCTACCTGTGGAGACTAGCATCTTCACATCAGAACTTTATGCTATTCTCTACGCGCTTCGTCTCCTGCTTTCTCGTTGTCATTCTTCCTTTGTAGTTGTCGTTGACTCTCGTAGTGCCGTCATGGCTCTCGGGTCCTTTAATCCGGTCCATCCAGTGGTTGTCGAGATTCAGCATTGGTTGGTTCTTATTTCCAGTAAATTTAAGGCAGTTGAGTTTTGCTGGGTTCCCAGCCATATTGGTGTCTCTTTAAATGAGCGTGCAGATGCTGCCGCTAGGGAAGCTGTCCACTCTTGTCCCATCTCCTGTAAAGGTATTCCTTATTCAGATTTTTACCCAGTTATTCATTCCTCCGTCCTTACCCGTTGGCAGGATTGTTGGTCATCTGTTATTGGTAACAAACTGTGTATTCTTAAGAGTAGTGTGTCCTCATGGCCGTCCTCCTACCACCGTAACCGGCGATGGAAACGGCTCTGGCGAGGTTGCGTATTGGTCATGCGCGCTTAACTCACGGTCACTTAATGGAGCGCCGCCCTGCTACTTATTGTCCAAATTGCATTGTCCTTTTTACGGTCGTGCATATCCTTGCTGAATGTCTTGATTTCCAGGATGAGCGTGTTTCTTGTTTCCTGCCAATCCCTCGCGGTCACTTGTCCCTCGATAAAATTCTTGGTGAATCGGATACTACTGATATCGTTCGCCTTATGCGCTTCTTTTCTCGTATTGGCATCCTTAGTGATATTTAGCGCCCTCTGATTCTTCCACACATTTGATGGTGTTACATAGCCTTCCCGGTTTGGTGCCTTCTTTTGATAATTATTTATTTACCACCCACATGCAGCTATGGTAGTGAACATGTTCACGACCCCACAGCTGGGGTCGTGAAGTCCCCAGATCATCTGATGTCGTCAGATGACATTTACCAACCATTAGGTTGATGTTACTTTGCGGTGCAAAATGGGGAAATCTTTGAAGAACAAGGTATATACTTCACTCATAGTGTTTTCATAACTCACACAATGCATGGTTTAATTTACTACTTATATTTGCAATGTGTCGAAGATGAGCAGTCTCTCAAGTAGTGGTCAAGGCGGTGTCCATTTCTCGTACGACAAATTCTGCAACTCTGCTTTTGTTTTGTTTCTGGGTAGTTTTATAGAAGCTGAATTCTTCCTCTGACATTCTCTGCCTCAGCCACCTGCGTTTCGTCCATAACAACAGAGGTTATCGGCTCGTACCAGAGTAAATATTAAATGATCTATTCTTCTATCCTTCGGTCCTCAGTTGTCTGATGATACCTATAATCTGTTGAAGCGTCATGAAGTACTCAGTATGGTCTCTTGGAGTGTCCTCGGCAGCCAACTCCTCTGCTCCTTCAATTCCACACATATCAACATGGGAGGAATCAAAGGGAAGCTTGACTGTCTTTCCCTGACTGGTTAGCATTTTCGCGTTCCTCGAGAGTTCAACGATTGTCTCAGTATATTCTTCCTGCTTTTTTACGTCTTTGTAGTGCGCTTTTCGGTCAGTACAAATCACTGCTCCTTTTGTGTTTATTTGTTGGTGTCTTAATGCCGTAACAATGGAAGTGAACATATTTGCCTTGAGGAGGAATAGTTCTCAATTTGTGCATTTTCGTCAGTTCCGAATCGAGAAGTGCCATTCCCAATTACAGTGTATGCTGCCGCTCGTGGGACTAACTGACCCATCAGTGTAGATTTTATCTAATTCGTTACCTGCCTCTTTCTTAATTTCCCAGAGATCTCAATTCTTGCGATACCATACTGGATTGTTTCGTTGTCACCTCGTTTGTTATAATCTTAAATGGTTCATTCTCCCATGAAGGTGACATCTGTACAGGCAAGAGCTCGCAGCCTTGCTTAAGCAGGTGGAGTTCATCAAGGTGGCAAGTTGGTCTCTTATGTCACTTGGTGTGATTCCTATTTCCGAAGTAACACAGCTAGCAGTAATTTCTTGGCAATAACGTTGTTTGAGGATCTCTGTCAATTTTTATTGGAAGCTTCCTATTTAATTCCTTACACAGTTTTAACACTAGCAAGAAATGGCTCTCGTCGTAGATTTTATGTTTCTGTAAGTTTTAAGGACAAAGAATAGTTACCATTGCTTTATTTTGTACACCTTCAAGCGTTTTGATAAAGTTTGAGGAATACGTGCATCAGACACCTCCCAAAGACACACCCCAGACCAGACGGAGTACAGGGTTCAATATCAACTCAAACAGGATTAAGAAAGAGAAAGATAGTATTGTGGGGTCAAAGGTTGCCGATAACCTGTCAAGGAAAAAGTTATATGAATTTGGGGTGAAATCAGAAAAATTCAATATTCATGCAAGAGGTATAACGAACGTCGTAGACGATTCCTCTGGAATACTTATAATATATGTGCAATGTATTTAACGAGAAATATTAAACGTTGTACAACAAGGCTAAACACAGGACACACGGAGATTAAAACTGACCTAACATACTACGGGCTCGCCATAGCCCGTGCTGCTTGGAACTTTTGTTCTAAGTAGCGAATCTTAAACAACAACTGACCTAACAACAGCTGTATGTAAGGCCTGCATACACCTGCCTCTAATGTTAAACACCTGCATACTTTAGTAGTTAAAAAAGCAGCAAGAAAGCTAAAAAAAATGGAACGCTGAGACTGCATGTGTATGTATCTTACAGGCTCACTCCCACGGTACAGCGGCATCTATAATAAACACCTCTGTACTTGTTCCCATGCTACAGAACTGCCAAGCTTCTATGTTCTCTTGTGATAACTGCACAACTATTGCCATAAACACACTACTGAACAAAGCATTTGATTATATTTTCAATAACTTTCTAGCTGACGGACTTCACATTTCTGATTTACAATTTCCATACAAAACTGCTTACTCAACAAATCTTTGTATTTCGTAGTGTCGGAGATACGTCAGTGCCACAACTCACACGGTAGCTCTCTTCTTTCTGTTTCTCGTTGTTTCCAAAGCTTTTGAAAAGGTTGAAGACACCAAACTTTTTAGACAATTGCTAAATTGCAGTTGATATTGCTAGATTGCTAGACAATTGCTAGATATCTATGGATTTCTAATCAGTTATGAAAATTAGCTGTGAAATGGAGTAATTTGCTATAATGAGCCACTGTTGAGAGTTAAGAGCCAGTAGAGGAGGCTGTAGCGTAGGCAGTACTAAGGCCAGTGATCATTGTTATCCCCCATCTTGAGATGAACAAATCCACAAAGGCCCTGATGAGGGTTCGAACGTTCGTCCGGGATTATACCAGATACGCCTTAGTCGACTACGCCACGACATGGTGAAAAGCATTGCAGCCAGGAACGCTACTGCCCTCACGAGGTTCCCATAGTCTCTCCGAAGCACAAACCAGGATTTTACACGATTCCCCCCATGCACCCGGGCTCTGTCAACCAAATGTTCTACCTCTTCGCCCTTATTCCAATACACACAGAGCTCACAATAGCGTGATACATCAAATGAACAAATCCTCAAGAGCCATGACACGATGTATTGATGTATCACGCTAGTGGGAATTATGTACTCACCTAATTGTACTTGCGGGGGTTGAGCTTTGGCTCTTTGGTCCCGCCTCTCAACTGTCAATCAACAGGTGTACAGGTTCCTGAGCCTATTGGGCTCTATCATATCTACATTTGAAACTGTGTATGGAGTCAGCCTCCACCACATCACTTCCAACGAGAAATATATATCTGTGTGTATCTTGAGATGATTTCGGGGCTTAGCGTCCCCGCGGCCCGGTCCTCGACCAGGCCTCCATTTTGTTACACACCCCCAGGAAGCAGCCCGTAGCAGCTGTCTAACTCCTAGGTACCTATTTTCTGCTAGGTGAACAGGACATCACGTTGAAAGAAACTCTGCTTATTTGTTTCTGCCTCCACTGGGGATCGAACCCGGAACCTTAGGACTACGAATCCCGAGCGCAGTTAACTCAGCTGTCAGTCCCCATTTATGGTAGTCCCATGGTAAACCTTACAGAACTACTGCAACAATATAGTGCAATATAACGTTCAATCGTGTAAGATGTGCTGTTGGTGCTCCTGTACTCCCCGGATTCCTTTTACCAAGATACCAAACTAAAGTTACGAGGCAAAGAGAGATTGGTAAAGTATTCTGAAAAGCATTTGAGGCAGATTATTTCCTCAAAGAGCTCACTTGTAATTTTTGCAATAAGTTTGTGATCGAAATATTCAATCTACGTTTCCTTGTGGTTTCAAAATAGTGGTTATTATGTTAATTGATTAGTGCGCTATTGCATTTTATTCTGTTATAAAGAATATATATTTATGTAAGTATATATATACAGTATAAAGAATATATACTTTAGGCTTGTTTTGAGGTTCACAAAGATGGAACTACTGATCATCTCCAAGTTGCATCCCTACTACAGTTGCCTAATTCCTGGCTACGTATTTACTAACTGCTAGATGAAGAGAGGCATTAGGTATATGGAAATGTGCCCAACCACTTTTGTCCAGCTTAGGATTCGAACCTGCGATTCTCGATTGTGATTCGAGAACGAATCCAACTGTACTACCGGGAGCAGAGATACAATTGTGCCATTGAACAACGTGTCTTATGAGTTAAGAAGGTATCCTCTGGTTCCTACAGACATGTGTATGTAACTACACGGTATATGTGTATGTAACTACACGGTACATGTGTATGTAACTACACGGTACAGGTGTAGCTGTACTTGTAGCAGCAGACAATAATTACTGACACAACAGAACAACTTGGGCGACCCACTCCTCGCTCCCCGCCTCGGTTCCTCACCACCAGCGTCCTCCTAAGGTTTCCCAACGTCAAGAAAACAGTCCATTTAAAGGGTTTTTCCTAACCTTCCAGAGGACTCATAACAGAAAACGGGACAGCACGTCAATTTCGTCAGCCTCTTCCATTTTCTAGTACGACAATTTTTGGCTTTATGTAATGCATAAGCACTCTCAGTCACGCCACTATTCTGCCGCTCTTCACCACCTAAACTACAAAAGCATACTATTAATTGATTCAGGAAATAATCGGTGAATCGCTATTACTGATATTACTGCTTGCAACATTGAAGCATGCATTAGATATTGGTTCCTGGGAATCCAAGAGCTGTAGTGTTGAGTACGGTGCTTCTTTTTTAACTGTACTATCGTCACCGTCCGCAGAAGCTCAGTGTAAGTCCACAGCAACACAACAACTTGCAGTGTGTGCAGCCGTGCATCACCACATGTGGCGCCCCGCACCACAATACCTGTCATCCTATTACAGAAGCCCCGAGAAATCAACATCTCTCAAGGATTTGTTTACCCCGTTACACGAACGACAACACGAGATTATAGGTAATGTGTTGCTATGCAGACGACGAGTCCCACCACCGTGGGTGAAGAGCTGACCCATCTGCTGGTGTGTGGTTGGTCAACAATGTGTACCTGCACCAGGCCAACACAAACCCACCTGGACGTTAACTTGCCACATAAAAGCCCAGAATGACAAAACTGACGTTCTCCTGCGGAAGCAGTAAAAAATAAAGCCTTACGTATCACTGTCTGGCTTCACCTTAGCGTGTGTCCTCAGCCCAGGCAGAAGACGTTGTTGTAGATTCGCTACCTGGAACAAAAAGTTCCAAGTAGCCCGGGCTATGGTGAGCCCGTGGCAGAAGACGTGATCTAGCTGCCTAAAACAACTCAGGAAATGACCCGTTGTACCTCTCGTGACCTGACCATTCCCAAGCGACCTAGAACGCTCGTTACCTCAAGCCAACCAGGGCAATCAAGCACTTACAAAACCAACTAAGTGCCTTATCACGCCAGGCACCTGGGATTGGGTGGACCTTCGCTCACCTTAGCAATACTAACAAGTGATTACCGCGCCTGCCCCAGGACACCAGGTGAGGTAATTATCAGAACGCCCTCACCCACTATGGTTAATACCTCACTTGGAAGGGGGACGAGGACACACTAGCAGCAGGCATATGAACACTGAAATTAGTCTTCTGTCTTGGATGGTTAATGTTACACCTGTCACTGGTTAATGTTACACCTGTCACTGGTTAATGTTACACCTGTCACTGGTTAATGTTACACCTGTCACTGGTTAATGTTACACCTGTCACTGGTTAATGTTACATCTACCACTGGTTAATGTTACACCTGTCACTGGTTAATGTTACACCTGTCACTGGTTAATGTTACACCTGTCACTGGTTAATGTTACACCTGTCACTGGTTAATGTTACACTTGTCACTGGTTAATGTTACACCTGTCACTGGTTAAAGTTACACCTGTCACTGGTTTATGTTACACCTGTCACTGGTTAATGTTACACCTGTCACTGGTTAACGTTACACCTGTCACTGGTTAATGTTACACCTGTCACTGGTTAACGTTACACCTGTCACTGGTTAATGTTACACCTGTCACTGGTTTATGTTACACCTGTCACTGGTTAATGTTACACCTGTCACTGGTTAATGTTACACCTGTCACTGGTTAACGTTACACCTGTCACTGGTTAACGTTACACCTGTCACTGGTTAACGTTACACCTGTCACTGGTTAATATTACACCTGTCACTGGTTTATGTTACACCTGTCACTGGTTAACGTTACACCTGTCACTGGTTAACGTTACACCTGTCACTGGTTAATGTTACACCTGTCACTGGTTAATGTTACACCTGTCACTGGTTAACGTTACACCTGTCACTGGTTAATGTTACACCTGTCACTGGTTGATGTTACATCTACCACTGGTTAGTTACACCTGTCACTGGTTAATGTTACATCACCCACTGGTTAGTTACACCTGTCACTGGTTAATGTTACACCTGTCACTGGTTAATGTTACATCTACCACTGGTTAGTTACACCTGTCACTGGTTAATGTTACACCTGTCACTGGTTAACGTTACATCTACCACTGGTTAGTTACACCTGTCACTGGTTAATGTTACACCTGTCACTGGTTAATGTTACATCTACCACTGGTTAGTTACACCTGTCACTGGTTAATGTTACACCTGTCACTGGTTATTGTTACACCTGTCACTGGTTAATGTTACACCTGTCACTGGTTAACGTTACACCTGTCACTGGTTAACGTTACACCTGTCACTGGTTAACGTTACACCTGTCACTGGTTAATGTTACACCTGTCACTGGTTAATGTTACACCTGTCACTGGTTAACGTTACACCTGTCACTGGTTAATGTTACACCTGTCACTGGTTAATGTTACATCTACCACTGGCTAGTTACACCTGTCACTGGTTAACGTTACATCTACCACTGGTTAGTTACACCTGCCACTGGTTAATGTTACACCTGTCACTGGTTAATGTTACACCTGTCACTGGTTAATGTTACACCTGTCACTGGTTAACGTTACACCTGTCACTGGTTAATGTTACACCTGTCACTGGTTAATGTTACATCTACCACTGGTTAGTTACATCTGTCACTGGTTAACGTTACATCTACCACTGGTTAGTTACACCTGTCACTGGTTAATGTTACACCTGTCACTGGTTAATGTTACACCTGTCACTGGTTAACGTTACATCTACCACTGGTTAGTTACACCTGTCACTGGTTAATGTTACACCTGTCACTGGTTAACGTTACATCTACCACTGGTTAGTTACACCTGTCACTGGTTAATGTTACATCTACCACTGGTTAATGTTACACCTGTCACTGGTTAACGTTACATCTACCACTGGTTAGTTACACCTGTCACTGGTTAATGTTACACCTGTCACTGGTTAACGTTACATCTACCACTGGTTAGTTACACATGCCACTGGTTAATGTTACATATGCAACTAAATGTTTCATATGCTACCCCATCAATTCCCTTGTGAATGTTGAGGGTTGTAATTATGTCTCTCTTAACTCTCGCTTATGATATCATTTTGATATGGTCTTCATGGGGAGGGGGCTGGTCCGGAGTGATGTCACCCCCAGATCATTCCTGATTGTAAATGATTTCACTCAAATGGTATCTTGTATTTGGCCTCCTGCTCCCTACACCTATGTGTAGCACTTTACACTCCTTTGAGTTAAACTCGAGTAGCTGTTTGTGGGACCATTCCTTCGATCTGTCCAGGTCATCTTGTTGTCTCTTGATCTCCTCCTCTGGCGTAATCCTTCTCATAATTTTTACATCATCAAACACTGAGAGGAATGAGTCTATACCATCTGAAGGTCAATTACATCAGAAACAGGATAGGTCCGAATACAGAACCCCGTGGAACTGTGCTGGTGACATATCGCAATTATTTAGTCTCACCCTTTACATTAACTCTGTTTTCTGTTGCTTAGGTACTCCCTTATTCACTGGAGCACCTTACCTGTTTCTCAAACTAATCATCAGCCTCTTATGTTGTACTGTGTCAAAGGCTTTCTGATTGCCCAAGAAAATGCAGTCTACGCGCCCTTCTGTTTCTTACTTAATTTTTGTCGTAGAATTCTATTGACCCTGGGAAGCTCGACTCGTCATCCCTGAACTTTACACTTGGGTGTAAAGTTTTGGTGGTGGGTTTTGGTTGGAGGTGTGTCACGAAGTCCCTTTTCTCCATATGTGCTACAAGATTTTTCCTCGCGATCTTCTCCATCACCTTGCATGGTGTACTAGTTACAGACACCGGCCTGAAATGTAATGCCTCTTGCCAGTCACCCTTCTTGTATACTGGGACTGTTATCTGTCTCCCAACTTTGTATTAGGTCTTCTGTTAACAATTACTTTGTCTACATCATAAAGAGTACTATTAGTATCCATGGTGAGAGTCTGTCAGGTCCAACAGCTTTAGTCATCTCCTGGTCCAGCAAATACTTCCTCACCTCATCTCTGGTAATTTCAAAACTTTCCAAAGCTACCTGGTTATTGCCAACACTCGTACTTCAGGGACTTCTCCTTGTTCTGTTGTGAAGACTTCCTGGAGGCTCTTGTTGAGTTCTTCACACACACCTCGTCATACTCTCTACCTGTCCTCCACCGTTCTCAGCGTCATCACCTGTTCTTACACTGTTGTCTTCCTCCCGACGTGGCTGTGGGGCAGTTGTGTGTGGGGGGGACTGGAATTTATGGAGGAGAGGGGGGAGAGATGGTGAGTAGTAGGTTGCTTCAGAGCAATGCCCTCGTAGTTAGCTTGGAATCGATCTGTTGCAAGCAACGCTGCATGCAGTGTCATTACTCTCACACTAAGCTCTCCTGATTATATATATATATATATATATATATATATATATATATATATATATATATATATATATATATATATATATATATATATGAAGTAGTGAGGATATCACCTCTGGTGCAAATGTGGGGTCCCATAGCCTCGGAGAAGAAAATAAGCATTATTCTGAGAAGACTTTGTGGATTCTCACTGAACACTAATATTTTTTTTTTCTACCATCCCCATTAGTTTGTATATAAACATATATATTTGCTTTGTTCAAACTTTGGTATAAAAAAGAAGCCACATATAGGGTACAAAGATGATTATCAGAAGTTGTCGAGTTCCTCCAGCTCCTCAGATGGCGGGCAGGAACCCTGGATGCAGTGTGCATTTCCCCTCTGTATCGCCACGCTGAGGCGCTGGAAAAGAAAGCTGGCAATTCTAGGGTCTCTTGTTGTTTCAATTAGCCTAGAACCCAGTTCCTTTAAATTACTGGTGGCACTCTTACCCCAGGCGCCGAGTGTCTCAGAAGCAATGGCGACAAATTTGTAGTGGAATTCCAGTTCTCTATACTTACGTGACTTGGTTGATTCCCTGTGGGTGACAGCGCCACCTGGTTGTGCAACACTGAAGTCAATGTAGGTGTTAGCCAGAGTTGATATGCATGTGTAGTCCCATACCAACTGCTTGCCATTCTTCCAGGGGTTCACTGTGATACCATCCGGGCGACCAATAAGAGCATCAGAGTTACGGGGCGTTAGGTAACGGGACTCTCATTCAGCTGGACATCCAGCTGTGGTGAGGCTCCTCTTGATGATGTCGGTAACTTCACTGTGCCTCGAGTGCCATCCCCCTGTGCTTTGGCAGAGTAGGCCATGGTGGCCGTACCTGTCAGCCACCACCTCGCCGCAAATACACCTATATTTGGTGTGGATTGGGGCAGCAAGGCAGAGGGCCACAGCAATTCGGAGGGCGTGTGGTGTGAGACGTGTGCCAGTTGCCGACATTGGGGTTGCTAACAGGAAATCCCCTGCATGTGGGGCTGCTACTGCTGTGAGGCGAACAATGCCGTGTTGTGTTATTGCAGCACCCAGGCACTCTGCAGCAACTTGGTCTACAATGGGGCCATCCCAGCTGGATTGCTTGTGGGCTTTTGGGGATGGTGGTTGAGATGATGGGGCTGCACGAGAGGCCCACTCGGTGGCACAGCGTGTAAAATTGGCATCGTGTACACCTGCCAGCTGATGTAAGTAGGCAGGTAGAATTTCCTTCACAAGGTCGTCGGATGCCAAGGAAGAGGACAGGAAGGCTGGTACAGTGGTTTGCGTTGCTGTTCGATCTCTGAGGCCCCCAAGTCTGACGGGAAGAGAGGCTTGTTTTTACTGTAGGTTATCGAGAGAGAGGTCGAGGGCTTTTTCTAGCATATATATATATATATATATATATATATATATATATATATATATATATATATATATATATATATATATCA
>WNGS01084531.1:10000-15994 GCA_020271785.1 Procambarus virginalis
TTAAAGCTGAAAATGAGTTCACGAGACCTCAGTGGCAAATCAGTGAACAGAGCCTAAACAGCTGCAAGTCACTGCAACCAATGTCACTGAATCCACTGCAGTCTCAGGAACCATACTTGACTTTAATGATGGACTATTCAATCCTCCCAATTAACTAAATTAAACCCCAATTAATCTGATGACTGATTTTGATACATTTATTATTTAATCAAGATGAATTCCATGGGCCTCAGTGTTTATATATCAGTGACCAGTTACCTGAACAAGCTTCAAGTCGTATCTAATGTCACTGATCTCAATGCAGTCCCTGAATCCTACTTGACTGTAGTACTTGAACACATCCAGTCCTCTGGGTTAATATGTAATTAGGCTAGAATTTTACCCTCTCAAAGAGTTAACAGGGAAAAACGAAATCGCATAGACTTTTAACCCTGCAACTCTAGTACGGGATATCCGTCCTGTACGAACAGACACAAATGTGTGATTACTAACTACTAACATCAAATTAATCTAATAATTCGAAGGAGGAGTATCAGTGTTCGTCTGTTCTAAATAGGATTGCGACCCGTGAGCAGCCCCCAGGGAATTATGTCGGGAAACCCGAACCACTTACTATTACATGCAATATGCAGATAATATTGTGCTGCTGTTTTACACAAGTTAACCCATAGAAAATGTAGCTTGTAGTGGAATTTCCGTCAATAGAAAACGGGATATCATTATAACATAGTACTATAAATTCACCAGCTATTCTGTTGGAAATTATTCTTAAATACAGTAGTCTTTGGACTTATACATCATAAAAACATCTTATTTGAATTAACTTAATTATTAGTATCATAATAAAGTAAATGTGACCCTTCTATCACTTACTGACATCTGGACAAAGTGAGCCAGGAGTTAGTGGTGGGAGAGAGGTCAGCCATTGTTAAGACCAGAGTCGTTGGAGCAAATTCTGCTCCTATAATTCTCTTGGACGAAGTGCTATGGAGATCAAATTAGTGCTCTACCATCATCAACATGCCGTCAACAACCACAAGGAAGTGTCTTTCCGAAATCTTATCTAAGTCATTATTGGCCAGTAAAGTTATGTTACATAGGACAATTTCCAGTTAGAACACGAACGATCGACTCAACACAGGTAATTAAGCCTTGGTCCTTATCTTATATAATATACAGTGTTTTCTCTGATATAGCTGTCATATATTATGATTCCGGCTTTACAGCTAGTGCCGTTGACAGGAAACAAAAAGAGGAAGCAAGAATTAATCTTGGTACATCAGTTACTTGGGGTGCTGGAAGCTAGCCTCTCACGAGGATAATTTGGTGACTACATCCTAGTTATACCTGGTGGATTAAGCCTGCTGTACAATAAGATAAGGCATCGCCTCAATTATATACTAATATATGTAGTTAATACTGTAGTTTGATTAACTGCATATATATAAATTTAATATAAAACCCCTTAATGTGTTAGGATCGATTTGTGAGAATTTGCAGAAATACAGTCCGCTAAACTTCATACAAATTGCTATCGAAATATATAAATAAAGTAAATATAAATACTATATGCAATTGACGATCACCAAACACTGATCATTTGTATGCGGAAAAACCACAAAGAAATGGAGAAAATGGGGCGAACGTTTCGGCTTTTCAAGGCCTTTGTCAACACCAGACCAGAAATACCACAAGATAGTCTGGTGTTGACAAAGGCCTTGAAAGCCGAAACGTTCGCCCCCCTTTCTCCATTTCTTTGTGGTTTTTCAGCATAAATACTATATAAATTCATATAAATTAAATAAATATAAATCTCACAGGTCGGTTCTCACATTAGCATCCCAACGGCCCGGTCCTCGACAATGCCTTTCTTTGTTACACTTCCCCAGGAAGCAGCCGAAGCAGCTGACTAACTTCCAGATACCTATTTACTGCTAGGTGAACTGAAGCATCAGGGTGAAAGAAACTCTGCCCATTTGTTTCTGCCTTGGCCGGGGTTCGAACCCAGAACTTTGAGACTACGAATCCCGAGCGATGTCCACTCAGCCATTATGGCCCTCTGAGCTCAGCCGTCAGGCCCCCTGACAGCTGAGTTAGGGGTGCTTCACAGACTAATACAGGTGCCCCACACACTACGGGAAGATGCCTCACCAACTAAGAGAGGTGCAAACACAGAATACGAGGGGTGCCCGGCAGACTACGAGAGGGCCCCTTCACACTCTATAAGGGGAACCCCAACAGTAGGAGCGGTGCCCCACAGACTTGAAGGGGTGCCTCAAAGAAAAGGAGGGCTGCCTCACAGACTGGGGAACCTCACAGACCAGGAGTGTCTCACAGACTAGGAGGGGTTCTCCTCAGACTGAGAGATGCCTTACAGACAAGGCACTGGTAACCTCACAGACTACCAATGGGGGAAAAATGACTCATGTGATTTATATTTATTAGTTTATATTAATTTATATAGTAATTTATATCTAACGTTATTTTATATTTTTCGATAGCAAGCTGTATGATGTTTAAAGTGCACTGTATGATTAAAATTTCCCACAAATCTCTTTCACTCACACTCCGGGGGGATTGTGGTTTATAAATAGTTATCAATATATAAATTATTATTAGTATTCATTCACTACAGTATTAGACTACATATATTAGTAATTAATGGGAGGCCTTATCTGTAATGTAGAAGGCCTGGTCCACCACTTATGAACATGGATGATCACACCAAATAATACTCGTGGTGAGGCTAGTATAACCATATATTATTGGGGCACCACTTAGATGCAACTCTGCTTCTTCTTCCCCTTTTAATTACACCTGTCAAAGGACACTCACTATAATATTCGTAACTAAGATGACAGATATATCAGGGACCAGGGGCTAGTCGACGACCGGCCGCGGGGACGCTAAGCCCCAGAAGCACCTTAAGGTAACCGCAAGGTAAGGTAAAGGGAAATATGTATTATTTATTAGAGGAGGTTTTAAATAATAATTTCCTCGTTTTGTGTCTTGACTCGCAAATCGGCTCACCCTTGCTACCTACATTTTGGGCCAGGAATGAAAGATAGTAAACGGGTTTCGGTACTTCCAATAACACTGTTGTCTAATGGAAAATTATTGGAGCTATATTTGCTCCAGCGAGACTGGTATAATTTTAATGGCGACTGCTCTGGCCTCCCTCCCACTGACGCCTCGACTATTCTGTCCAGATGGCGTCAAGAGTGAAAATGGGCCTCCATTTACTCTATTTAGTACTGATAATTAAGTTGATTCAAGGTAATTTTTTCGGGATGTTTACAGTCCAAAGACTGTTGTATTGAGAATAATTCCCAGTGAATTAGCTGGTGAATTTAATAGCGACGTGGCAATGCTATCCCGTTTTCTTCCAGGGAAATTCCACTGGCTCGCGTTTTCTATGAGTTTATTTGTTAGTAGTTCATTAGCAGCAATATTATCTGCCTATGTAATGAATATTGGTAAGAACATAAGAACATAAGAACAAAGACAACTGCAGAAGGCCTATGGCCCATACGAGGCAGCTCCTACATCATTCATCATTATACAGTAAATAGTGTCGGTTTTTCGACAACCAGCAGTGTTCCACAGACGAGGAAAGGGTGCCTCACAGACTAAGAGGGGTGCCTCAAAGAATAAGAGTGAGTGTCTCCCTGACTAGTAGGAGTGCTACAGACTTGGATTGGTGCCTCACAGAGTAGGAGGGATGCCTCACAGACTGAGAGGAGTGCCTCAAAGACTAGAAGAGGATCTTCACATAATAGGAGGGGGTGCCTCACAGACTATGATAGAGTTACAAGATACGAGCTAGATGGTGTTGAGATTGCGAAATCAGATTGCGAAAGGGATCTAAGAGTTAGATTAGTAAGAATTTAAAACCAAGAATCAATGCATGAATGTTCGTAATAAGGCAAATAGGACACTGGGATTTATTAATCGAAGCGTTAGTAACAAGACACTTGGTGTTGTTTTCTGCTATATCTTGCTCTGGTTAGGCCCCATTTAGATTATGCAGTTCAGTTTTGGTCACCGTACTATACAATGGATATAAATTCACTTGAATGTGTTCAGTGTAGGATGACAAAGTTAATTCCCCAAATTAGAAATCTTTCATATATGAAAGATTAACAAACTTAAATTGCATTCACTGGAAAGGCGAAGAGTTAGGGGTGACATGATAGAGGTTTACAAGTGGATGAATGGACGTAACAAAGGCGATATTAAAAGGGTATTAAAAGTATCAACACAAGACAGAACACGAACAATGGGTATAAATTAAATAATTAGATTTAGGAAAGACTTGGTAAATACTAGTTCGGTATCAGGGTTGTTGATTTGTGAAACCAATTACCACGTAACCTTGGTGGAGGTGGGGTCCCTCGATTATTTCAACGTTGGTTGGACATGAATATGAGTGGGATTGGGGGTTATAAATAGGAGCTTCCTCGTATGGGTAAATAGGCCTTCTGCAGTTACCCTGTCCTATGCTCTATCAAAACTGAGCAACATACAGAAAACTATTTGGATAGAATTAAACGAAAGAGCAAATAATCTTATAATAGGAGTTATATACAGGCCACCAAACTTAAACAGGATGGAAGCAAAGCACCTATGCGATGAAATATCTAGAGCATCTAGGTCTAGCAGTATTTGTCATGGGTAACTTTAATTTAGTGGAATAACTGGTCTAACAGAACAGGGAATAATGAAGCAGAAGATTTTCTAGAATTAATTGACGATTACTTTCTTAGCCAACACATTAAGGAACCAACGCAGGAAAATAATATTTTAGATTTAGTGTTAACTAGCAGGGAAACACTAATTAATGACATCGAAATAGGGCGTACCTAGGGAACAGTGATCACAAAGAAATCAGATTTAGCATAGAATGGAATAGATCTGTAGGAGAAAATTCCGTTAAAGTGCCAGATTTCGAAAAGCTGATTTCAATAGCCTAAGATTTTTTGGGTCAAATAGACTGGAAAGTCTGGGCACTGTGGGTGGCTGGTCTTGGAACGAGACTTGAACCTAGCAATAGGTGACGTAAAAGGGGATATCGATGTGGATTTAAAATATAACTTGTCTAAAAATATTCTAAGCAAATCCACAAGGACCGTGACGAGGATTCGAACCCACGTCGACGAGAGCATCCCAGACGCTGCCATAATTGACTGAGCTACGACATGGTATAGGAATTGCAACAAGAAATTCTACTGAATTTATTTGGATCGTGCAGCCTCTTGTAGATTTGTTCATTTGATACATCAAACTGTTGTGATTTTGGTGTAAATTCTAAGCAAAGCACGGGAATGTATTATACCATACAAATTTAATAGATCGAATACTAATGACCCAAAGTGGATAACAAAGGATTTGAAGAATGTATAGGTAAACAGAGAGCGTGATACAAAAGGATTAAGAATGGGGACGTCAGTGTAGAACAGGAATTCGTACAACTGGTTAGGAAATGTTAAAAATAAGATAAGAAAAGCAAAAGGAAAACTATGAAGTTCGCATAACAGGGCAAGCAAAGACAAATACTTAAGTTTTTTCAGTTAAATCGAACAAAGACTAGGGAAAGGATAGGTCCATTCAAAACGGAGACAGGTCAATAACGGATAATGCGAGTTGATGAGTAGTATTTTTATTAAATATTTTATATCTGTATTACTAAAGAGGAACTTAACATTATGCCTTCAGCCGAACAAAGATAATGTGAGTGGGAAGGGGACAGGTAGATTAGTTCAACAGTACCAGGGAGGTTGTAATTAAACAAATAGTAAAAATTCAAACCAAAGAATACAATAGGCGGATGAAGTGTTTTCCAGGGTGCTTAAAGAATGCAAAGAGGAGCTTTGCAAGCCACTGTCTACCATCTATAAAATAAAAATAGAAATGCTCGTTTGTTCAAAATCGCTAATCCCGAAAGTTCTTCATCGATTGCCTGCAATTTTCACACAACGTTCCATTCGCATCCAA
>WNGS01084533.1:11079-32844 GCA_020271785.1 Procambarus virginalis
CTGACTGAGTTTGGGACCAGTCAGTGTAGAGAATCATCATATAATGATCCAGTCTGGCGATTCTGTATAATCGTCCAGCCTGGTTAGTGCCATAGACCTCATTATGTAATAGGCCGGTTAGAGTTAATTAAGCAGACCCGTGGGGCAGGGTTATTAGTGAATATCCTGAGGTCTGTATATGTCCTGGTGATTAATTTACATTGTTTATGTAAGGCATTTCCATGTGTTTCATTTGCATGATTGTTGTACTGTGTTGTGTGGTGAGTCAGTAGATGTGATCGCTGACTGATTGCCTAATGATGTCATTAGCATGGGGGGCATGCTGACGGTATCATTATGTGCAGGTTTGTGCAGTGTTATCAGGTATACGATATTACTGTCCTAGGAACTGTGTTGAGGATTTAAAGGGACCCTTTGAGTATTCAGGGAAATTCTCAGTCACTTAATGGGAGCGAGCAATTGTTAATTTGCCTAATTATGGGAGAATTAGTGCCAGCTGTCCGCGTAGAGCGACGGTGTCTTATATTAACGTATATTGTCTTGCTGAAGCCACCGGGATCGGGCGATCTTTTGCAACGTTTGCAAGATTAGAGGGACAGTAAGATTGGTATACCTTGATTGTTGCAAAACCGTGTGTCATTACTGTGTGGGCATAGTAATTAACGAGTTGCAGTAGTCGCAACTGTATGTGGGCAGTGCTATTTTATGTTTTGCATGCCATTATATGTGTGACCTATGTAACCTTAGGGTTACTTTGTTTCTTTGAGTTGTGTGAGTACTTAAGGATTCAGTGAGTTAATTAGGGGTAATTAACTGGATAAGGGGGTGCACACTTGAAGTTGTTGAATGAGTGAGTGCTGTTATGGGAGAACAGTGTTGAACTTGAGCTTGTGGGAATACGTGTCCGGTGCAATTAATTGTCCGTGTGACAATTAATTGACCACTCTAGCTAATTATGTAATTAGCATTCTCATCATGAATTCACGTAGTGGGAGAGGATCTGTCAGAGTCTGTCAGTGATAGTGCTAACGTCAGTTGCTCGAGACTAACTGCCTTTCAGGGTTGGGGCAATTAGTGGCTCATGATAATTAGTGGAGTAATTAACGTCTGGAGTCTTGAGGACTCAGATGACTCGGTAAAGCGAGGTCATGGGGTTAGCATAATACGTTATATTAATCATATTCTGTCTGGTGACAGTGGATTAAGTTGCACTCATTGTTAATTAGGGTAATTAACTCCTCTTCCGTGAATTCACAGTGTTTGATGAGACCTGCTTAGGCAGTGCGGAGTGAGACGTATTTATGTATGATTAATTATCGGTCCTGGTGACAGTTAATTAATTGCTCAAGGCTAATTAGGGTAATTAGCACTCATTAGTAAGTAAACGTAATTAGTGATACACAGACTGTTGAGAAGCCACCCACTTGGGGTAGGCTTAGTTAACGTAACTCAATTGGGATGTAATTAGTGGTCCGTTTGACCTTAATTAAGAATTACTCACTGAATACTTGCAAGGAGTCAAGTGTGATGTAATTTAAGAGTTTGAGTTATTGTGACAAGAGGACTTGTGTTAACGTAGAGTACTATCATGTTGTGTCTAGCGTGAGACACTTGTTTGTGATTAAAGTAGTACTTGTTGCTGACTGCTGTGATCAGTCAATTTCCATCATTATTCACATAATCAATGTTGCAATTGATTAAGGCAATTTCTTTTGGTTATCGTCTAGTGACGAGGGTAAAGTAACTTAGGGATGAGTGGAGCTGTGTCCCAGAATCCCACCTTGCCTGACTGTGTTCACTTTAGTTGTGATAGGGGTGAGTCACTGTTAGACTACCCACCTGATTACGGGGGTCGCTCCTGTTGGACTGGAGGACCTTAAGCTTGTGATTAGAGTAGTTGCCACTAGGAAGTCGTGTCACTATTGATTGCTTGCTTGTGTCATCAGTGGACGAATTGTTCAGTTAGTTCATGTTGTCAGCCCGAAGTGTCAGCAGGATGGAGCCTGCTGTCATTTCTCGAGGGGCTGTTGAATAGCTGTGTTGCAAATGCCACTGGTTGGACTGTAACGTAATTAAATCACACGCTGTGGTGTAACTTAGTCTGTGATATTTTCTTTGAGTTTGCAATATTGCGTCATCAGTGGGCACACCTGTGTTCAGGTTAGTTCAGTATGCAGCCACACAGCAAGGGTTGCTATTTAGCTGTTGGTTATGGTGCCACTGGATGGACATTAACGTAAAGATTAATTTGAGGAAGGGTGCTGGAGTTGCCAGTGAACCCATTAGTTATTGATGTCATTGAAAGGCTACTGATTTGATTGCATTGCAACCGCTATTGCAGGTGTAGACTGCACTGAGGCGTAGAACAGTTAGGAGGTTACTGGAGACGTGTTCCAGAACTCACTGTGTCATTTGTTGTAATTGTGATTATAGATCTGTTAGTTCTTGCTTGCGTGTTGATTCCTCTGTGGGCACGCTTATGTTCGAGTAACGTCATTGACATTCTTTTGTTTTGATGTAGTAGTCTAGTCTCTTGTTATAATAAATTGTTATTTGTTAACAGTCTTTGATGTCAACCTTCAACTATTCTGTACCACTCCCATTGTTCTGATATATATTTGATATTGTTGTTTTAAATCTTTGATATGACGGCTGCGCTCTTGGGAATTCGAATTCCAATTCATAGCGCCACACAACAAATATAAATTTGATTGTGAGAACCCGTCGGTTACCCTTTATTGGTTTTAACGTCATGTTTAACTAGGAGGAACCAGCGGCCTATTGTGGACAGGTTTTCACCCCTGCTGGTGGAAGCCTGGCGGTTTGCTCCCGCTTCTCCTTTTTCTACTGGACTCATGCTTAACTGCCAAGAGCAGCCTTTAAACTTGTAGTCCACCTCCTAAGGGAGGTAGGCGTAGAGAAAAATCTCACAATATATATATATATATATATATATATATATATATATATATATATATTATATAGAAATATAGTATATATGATGTCGTACCTAGTAGCCAGAACGCACTTCTTGGCCTATGTGCAAGGTCGATTTGCTAATAGGCCGAGTGATTTCTTTATTTTCAATAAATTGTTTTCAGTTAGTTTATTTGAATTATTATTATTATAATTATATAAGAACATAAATTATTGACTTAGTTGGGTAGTTTAGTTAGGTTAAGATAGGTTAGGTCAGGTAGGGTGGTTAGTTCGGTCATATAATATACGTTAGTTTTAACTCAAAAAATAAACAAATTAACTTATACAAAATGAAATGGACAGATATTTATCATTTCATAAGAAAAAAAATTAGAAAACTATATCAATTCAGGAAAACTTTGCTTATTAGGCAAACGGCCGTTGCATAGTAGGCAGAGTACGACGTTCTGGCTACTAGGTAAAAAATATATATTATATATATATATATAATATATATATATATATATATATATATATATATATATATATATCTTTATATTATATCATATATATATATATATATATATATTATATATATATAATTATATATATTAGTATATTTGGTAGCAGTCTTCCTGTAGACATATATTATTAAATATGACCGAAAAAGAAAGATTAATAATTCTAACACGAATTTCTCAATATTTCTAAGTTTCTTTCACTGTTATGGTAATTGAAAAATCAATCTCCAAAATTCATTTTTATTTCTAGTCTGACGCAACACTTGAACGCGTTCCGTAAAACTTATTACATTTTCAAAGACTTTTAGTTACACACACACAACTATAACCTGCAAAACATTAAACAGAGTTCTTACTTATGCTATGATTTAACAGCTTTCATTTCATTTTATACCCGCATTTTGGGTGAGGTGATATGTTACAACAGTTTTGGATGAGGTGAACAAAACTTTCAACACAGGATAGAACACGAAATATTGGGGTATTAATTGGGTAAATTAAAGGTAAGAATGGAAGTAACTGCAGAGGGCCTATTGGCACATATTTCTTTATGCTTCTATATTGGAGCGGAGTCTTGAAGTGGGTACAATATAGTTGTGCGTTAATTGGCTGTTGATTGCTGGTGTTGACTTCTTGATGTGTAGTGCCTCGCAAATGTCAAGCCGCCTGCTATCGCCGTATCTATCGATGATTTCTGTGTTGTTTGCTAAGATTTCTCTGGTGATGGTCTGGTTGTGGGAAGAGATTATATGTTCCTTGATGAGCCCTGTTGCTTATGCATCGTTAATCGCCTGGAAAGAGATGTTTGTTGTCTTCTCTATATACTGAGTTTTTTGAGGCTTACAGTCCCCAAGTGGGCATTTGAAGGCATAGACGACGTTGGTCTCTTTTAAAGCGTTCTGCTTTGTGTCTGGAGAGTTTCTCATGAGTAGGTTGGCCGTGTTTTTGGTTTTATAGTAAATCGTCAATTGTATCTTCTGATTTTTGTCTGTAGGGATAACGTTCTTATTAACAATATCTTTCAAGACCCTTTCCTCCGTTTTATGAGCTGTGGAAAAGAAGTTCCTGTAAAATAGTCTAATAGGGGGTATAGGTGTTGTATTAGTTGTCTCTTCAGAGGTTGCATGGCGTTTCACCTTCCTTCTTATGATGTCTTCAACGAAACCATTGGAGAAGCCGTTGTTGACTAGGACCTGCCTTACCCTACAGAGTTCTTCATCGACTTGCTTCCATCCTGAGCTGTGGCTGAGAGCACGGTCGACATAAGCGTTAACAACACTCCTCTTGTACCTGTCTGGGCAGTCACTGTTGGCATTGAGGCACATTCCTATATTTGTTTCCTTAGTGTAAACTGCAGTGTGGAAACCTCCGCTCCTTTCCATGTCTGTTACATCTGAAAGGGCAACTTCGCATCCTTCTCCATCTCGTAAGTGAAACGCATCACAGAATTCCGCTCAAAAGCCTTCTTCAGCTCCTGCATATGTCTGACATCAGGTACCTGTGTAAAAATGTTGTCAACGTACCTACAGTATATGGCCGGTTTCGACATGAACTTGAAACCGGCCATATACTGTAGGTATATGGCCGGTAAACTTCGTCCCTGGAAGACAGAAGAATAAGGGGAGACATGATAACCACCTACAAAATTCCCAGGAGAATTAATAGGGTGGACAAAGACAAAATATTTACCATTGGTGGAACTCGAACAAGGGGACACAGGTGGAAACCTAGTACCCAAATGAACCACAGGGACATTAGAAAGAACTTTTTCAGTATCAGAGTAGTTAACAAATGGAATGCATTAAGTAGTGATGTGGTGGAGGCTGACTCCGTACACAGTTTCAAATGTAGATATGATAGAGCCCAGTAGGCTCAGGAATCTGTACACCAGTTGATTGACAGTTGAGAGGCGTGACCAAAGAAACTTTCTTACTGTTAGCCAAAGGGACTTTGGCTAACAGTAAGAAAAGAGTAAGACAAATTCTTTATAAACAGCATTGAACATTGGTATAACAATTATGAGCCTGAGAATGTACAACTGTTTTATGATGACCTCGTGAATATAACCTATGAGGCCATTAAAAATATTGAGTTAATTTTTTGGTGGACGAGGGTGGACTTGTTACACATGGTAAGCAGGTCAGACACAACCAGTACTATAATGATGCTAAACTGAAAGAACTTAAATCAATTGCTAGACAAACGGGTAAAGCATATAAGAGCCTTAGAACACCTCAAATGTAAAACTGTTTAAGGCCGCGCTTGCAGCGGCATGGGTGAGAATGACTGAACTGAGACAAAATGAATGGGGGGTTTTGTTAGTGGACTTAACCTCCATACTCCCCTGGGGAAAGCCTGGAAAGGCATAAACAAAATTACTGGTAAAAATAATAAATAAGTTTCACACCCAAACTCGCTACACAAAACAATCAGTTAATTACAAAATGGGCTCAGGTTTCCAGCTTTGAAATGTTACCAGCTAGCACTAGGGAGACATTGCAGGCGAAGTCCACAGACAGAAATGCTCCCATTAACTTCATGTTGAGTAAGCAACATGATGAATGTGATGTTCCATATACAGATTATGAATTGGATGCAGCCCTCTCCAGGGGCAGTAGCACTGCTCCGGGTGAGGACGGTATCACCTATGATATTCTAAGACTCCTACATCGTGTACCCGGTAACCATTATTAGAATTGTTTAATGCGAGTTATGTCACTGGGCAGCTGCCAGTATCATGGACCACCAGTCTTACGGTACCTATACCAAAGCCTGGCCAACCTAATGCTTTTCGTCCCATCTCACTGACCAGTTGCATGTGCAAAATCTTTGAGAGAATGGTGCTTAATAGATTATTGTATAGAGTTAAAGAGCCTAATATCACCTAATATGTCACCTAATATCAATGGTTTCACACATGATAAAAGTGTACACAACTGTATCACAACCTTTCTCACTGTTCATGGAGATACAAGGCACAAGCTCACAACATTTCTTGATTTAAAAAAATGCCTTTGATATTGCTAATAGGGAAGTGATTCTGTATGAATTAGCGAGAATGGATATAGGTGGACAATTATTACAATGGATACGGGGCTATCTTACCAACCCGAAGTCCTCTGCACTGTTCCAAGGCTACAAGAGTGAAACTAAAGTAATGCAACTAGGCACCCCACAAGGAGGAGTACTCAGTCCTAACTTGTTTAATGTTCTAATTAATGCCCTTACTAAAATCAATCCCAACTAGTCCGGCAAACATCACTATCAGCTATGCAGATGACATCCTTGTACATACTAAAACCCACCGTGAAATGCAAACAATCTTAAATTGTATACATACAGCTTGTGAGAGCCTTGGTCTTGTAATCAACGCTGCTAAAACTAAGGTATTTAACAGACAAATTGGCAACCGCAAAAGTGGACCACGAAAACTTAAGATAGATAACATACCAATAGATTATGTCTCTTCTTTCAAATACCTTGGAGTCTATGTCCCTTGTACCTCAACTGCAGTCAATAAGTTATATCAACAGTGTAGAGACAGGCTCAAGGCTCTCAGAACTGTAGTGGGGTACAGCCCTAAGTACTGTAGAAATATTAGAATAGCAAAAATGATGTACTTAGCATATATAAGGTCTCTGATAGACTATCATGCACCAGCTTTGGTCCTGCAAAATGGCAAAATTATTAATAGACTGGAAAAGATGTAAAAGGAAGCACTCAGAATTTTATACTTGACTGTCCTATAACTATCAAAGTTCTCAATATGCGGAGAGAATTAAGTATAATACATAAGTATAATGCTTTCTGGATAGAATATTTGAAATCAATCTTAAGATGGGACTATAGAGCTTCTGCGTGATAACAAAAGTAACATTGTGTCAGTTGAACTGTTAGAACACGTAAGCAATGGAACTAGCGAGTCTAAATGGATTCAAAGAACAGCCACATATTTTAAAATGATGGGACTGCACGATGTATATACTGATGAAAGAGTACAGCACTTCCTTCCACCCTGGCAGATAGTACCTTTTGACATCCTGACGCCTGCATACCCCACCAAGAAACTAATCACAAACAACCCTCATGCTCAGCTTGCTGCTAAATTAAGCACCATAGAACACATTCACAATATACAAGCTGAAAACAACATAGCACAGACCATATACACTGACGGATCACTCAATACAGCTACAGGGAGGGCAGGAAGTGCTGTTATTGCTCATCAGCCCGATGGCAGCACAATTCAAAGGAATATAAGAGTTAGTAACTGGGCGTCCACAATGCAACCTGAGTTGGGAGCAATACTGGTAGCACTAGAAATTATTGACAACACTGAAGTAGACAGCTTACTTCTGACTCCCTTTCCTCACTGTTAGCAATAAATAGTTTGCATTCAAGTAATAACGTGCTTGTCTCGGAAGCCAGAGAGAGATATATAAGCATACTTAACAAGGGGATAAATATCAAAATGTTCTGGATTCCTCACATTGGCATGCAGGAACATGATTAAGTTGGCGCCCTTGCTAAGGCTGCAGTAAATAAAGACAGTATTGAACGGAATCTTGAGTTATCAAATAGGTCCCTTAAAAGTGTCATTAGACGAGAACTCCTGGATGAATTTGAAGAAAGTAGAACTGTGCAAACTGGAACTAGCAGGTCCATTGTTCATCACAATGAAATGTGTGAAGTAAAACATGTGTATGGGGCCAGTAACAAAGTCAGTAGACTAACAGATGTTGTCACAGCTCGTATAAGACTTGGCTACAGATATCTCTGCCAGTTCGGCTTGTTTAGGGATCTAGATGAAGTGAAGTGCAAAGTGTGTGGACAAAGACAGAAACACACTCTAGAGCATTATATCTTGGACTGTAGTAAAATTTTTCTATTTAGAGATAAATCTAAACTCACGTTGTATGAAATGGCAAACCATCTTATTAATAAGAATAAAATACCGGAAATCCTTGCACTGTATCCATATTTCGCTTCCAGTAGATAAACGACATATGAGATTCAGAACAAGTAGTATATTGTGAGGACTAATAATAAACAGCAACTCCCCTATGACTCTGATATCTCCATTGCTCAAACAATTATGCATTAGCGATAAAACCTACCATAAAATATGATTTACTGTAAATATATAGCTCTTGAAATAGAACATTCTCTGTAACTAGCTGACATTGTAATTGAAAGGTGTGAAGGATAGATGAAATTGTTTATGTAATAATCTAAGTTTTGGTCTGATAAAGACCTTTTGTGCCCTCTGTAATGCTTTTTTGCGCTACCGCTCACAGGATGAGTATGGGGTGCACAATAAATTAGCCGCCTCCGGCGGCAACAATCAACAATCAAATCGTCGATTCTTCATCTTCTGGTGGGTGGTTTGGTCATTATCTCTCAAGATTACTATCAGCCTCGTCAAACAACCGTACACAATAGGCTCCGCTAGTTTAGCGTTCCCTAAACTGTCTCGAACTTCCTTAGACTACATCTAATTTCCCTTGAGGTCCCTAATTTCTAATGACTGCCTCAAACTACCCCGAGAATTTCCTTAAACTACCCAGAACGCCGTCTAACTACTACTCCAACAACCCTTAAACTCAAGAACACTGGTCTGACCAGAGATCAAAGCTTCGCGAGAAACAATAATTCACGCTCCGGGTCAGTCTGGGTTCACGATAATTGCTAATTGCTCTGGAATTATTTATCGTAATAATTGGGTTCCCACATGACGTGATAATTAGCCTCTGAGGTATTTTGGATATGCTAGCACGGAAGATGATCATTCTGGATGAGCTGTCCTGATGATTTGTGGTCTGAGAGAGAGAGAGGAGAGAAGAGAGAGAGAGAGAGAGAGAGAGAGAGAGAGAGAGAGAGAGAGAGAGAGAGAGAGAGAGAGAGAGAGAGAGAGAGGTAGGCAGACAGACACAGAGAAGAGGGAGATGACAGCCGATGATGGAAATAGAGAAATGAAAGAAGGATTCTGGTTAGAAGAGGAAGGGGCGGGGGAGGGAAGAGGATGAGGGAGGAGAAGGGGTGGTAGAGGGGCGGAGGGGATGGGGGAGGAGAAGAAGGGGGTGGAAACACATGACAAACGACTGTGTGCGGCCGTGACAGCTGGTCCACCCCTTGTCACGGCCAGATGGTCATATGTCACCTGATAATGACACTTCAAACCGCTAACAGCAGCCTCACTAGGGATGGGGGGGGGGGAGGACACTATCAACCATACTCACTATCTGGAATGTTCACTCATTATCAGCCGTACTCGATTCAGCCATACTCACACTCAGCCATGTTTAGACGCTATATTCACCATGTTCACTCACTCAGCCATACTCGCTAACTACACATGTCACCTACAGTCATTTCTGTACATCTCTCTGTCATTTACACTCACCTACCACTACAGTCATCAACCACCAGTCATCAACCACCACACAGTCATCAACCACCAGTCATCAACCACCACACAGTCATCAACCACCACACAGTCATCAACCGCTACACAGTCATCAACCTCATACTCCTCACATTTATCAAATATACCAGACCACATACTCGCCTCATTCATCAGACACCAGACCACATACCATTAAAGAATCATCAGTCATCAACATCACACACCCTGGTCACCACACACAATCATCACAAACACCATCACCATTATCAAACACAGCCACTATAACATCTCACATACCTCCCCCCCCCCCCCTGCTACCTCCCTCTTCCCCCTGATATATAATTCATCTCCTTGGTCAGGTCACGTGACCAATCAATACGACACGCGCGTACTACTATTTAAAAGTTATTTCATTGAAAAATTTCACACTATTCTCCCCCCCCCCCATTCCCTTCCCCCCACAGACCTTCCATAAAGGGAAGGGTGAATGAGGGAAATGAATGAGAAGGATAAAGACGGTAGGGGAGATAGGGTAAACGGTGTACGGAAGAGCGTAAGGCAAAGAGGGTAAATGAGGAAGGGTGAGAGAACAGATGGTGAGGAATTGATGGTGAGGAAGGTGTCGGCTGTGAGGAGAAAGATTGAGGGAACCGTAATGTGAATCAGAAGTTGTATTCGTAACAACTCATCCAGATAATTACAGTAATGACAGGATACAAGAGGTGTACAGGAGTCTCTGGTCTAATTCATAGTTATGGCATGAAGTGAATTAATTGTAAGCATGAAACCTACAATTTGAAAGGTGATATATATTAAAAAACAAAGTGTAGTTTATCATTAGGGCGGCGGGACAGACATTGACACAATTTATTATCACAATATTAGGATGATAAGACAATGTGAACGACAACTAATATAAACTAATCATGTCATCAAATTATAGTAATCTGCTCCGCCCTTCAGCATCATACATCAACAAACTCTAAGGCCATGCCGGGTCCAAGTCACTCAAAACACACACATATTACATAGATCTGTCTTCAGTAGGACTCAAAATGGCTGTCAGTAAGCCATCTCTTCGTGACAGTAGGTTGTTAATAATTCAAAATATCCAACCATAGGCCTCCCTTGCGCTCTCTGCTGACAAGTTATACTCTATCCTGTATACCTGATGTACCCTTATACACATCACTCATTCTTAACTTGTATTTCCTGACAATAAAGTTGATATTTCTGGAAAAGATGAGTGGCCGGTGATAAGCGAGTGCCTAAAAAAACAGGATAATTTATTTTGCTGGAATAGTGAATTCTATCAGACAAAAATTTATTCATTCGTTTGTGAATTATTTCTTCATGTGTGGAGGAGATCAGACCAGGTAGGAGACTACAATGAGTATGAGGACGGACTCCCAAAATACGTCTTACATATTCACAATTAAGCTTACCAATAGGTCCCCATAGTTCACCTCTATTCAAGCTTAGACATTGTTAATAGCTTTACTTTCGACCAGGTGTCAATATAATCAAATTCGCTAATGATGACATTTGCTCTGACTTTCAGGTCTCTAATAGCGTCAGAAAATTTAAAATTGACACGTGGGCCCTTGGAGGATACAATATGCACCAGATGCTTTTCAGAATACTCTACCGGAATCTGTCAAGTAATGACAGTATGGAATCTCGATAAAAATTAAATGAGCTAAAAACTACTGCAACACAGTTGACAGGATTTAATATTAGGATGGATTCTGAAATATATCTTTCATATTTTTCTATCAAGTTTTTTATAATCTCTTTGGTTGGTAAAGGATGTGAGGAGCAGGAGTCGGGGTGTTCGTCTTTGTTCAACAGAGAAGAACTTTACATCCACTCATGTGCATAAGTATATGAGTAAATATTCCTCTAGATGTAGATGAGTAAGTAAAAGTAAATAAATAAATCTTTACAGATACTGACGATTAATAATGAAAGAAACACCGCTCTCATTACGGTGATTTATGACGGAATGATATAGGGCTCTCAACCTGAGTTATATATTTAATGAAGAGATTCCAATGCATTTAGTCTCTGTTTGGACTGGTAAAGCGACGGCCTCGCTTCTTACAGAGTTGGCGTTCCATCCCCCGTGGTCCCGTCAGTTGGACACCATTCCGCCCTCATATCCCTTCCAAGTGCTATACAGAAGACCGAGATAACATAATAGACGGGTAACATAATTGGCGTTGGATCACTGGATAGTTTCAAGAGTAGGTTAGACATCTATATGAATGAGTTTGGGTGGATATAAATAGGAGCTGCCTCGTATAGGTCAATAGATCTTCGATATTTCTTATGTTATCATGCCATGGGGGAGGGGGGGGGGGAGGGTTATGTGAAACAGAAACTCAGTTTAGACAAAGGAATGTAAGGAAGTACTTCTACAGCTGAACAGCGTGTAATGACCTTAAACAGACGGGTATTTAAGAGTAATTTTATAAACAGTTTCAGTTATAGGATGATTATTAACAAGAGAGGTAGGAGTACTTGCTATCTGTTTTTATCTTACCTATCGGTTACCCATTAATGTCTAGTTACCCATCAATGTCTAGTTACCCATCAATGTCTAGTTACCCATCAATGTCTAGTTACTCATCAATGTCTACTTATCCATCAGTCTAGTTACTTATCAATGTCTACGGGAAGTAAGATTTATGCCTCTTTATGCTCCGCCTATTAGCCTTGTTGCAGCTTTTGCTTAATTGTTTAACTATTCTGACACTCGAATTATTTATCGAATCTGTCTGGATGGAGGCGGCTTCCACAACTTCTTTCAGCGCACTCCACTTGTTGACCACCCGTACAGGGTAACTGAAACAAGCGTCCGGGACTGAATGTAGGAACCAAGAGCTGAAGCTCACCCTGAAGGTGCATATAAGGAGGGCATACACACATAATGTGCGCAGCGCTTGAACAGTATAAATATATATACCGCAGGAACTCGACTGACAGGAGTTATATTTAATGCACCACACGAGTTAATCTGACAGAAGATAAATCAAATCTGCGCTAGAGACTTGTGAGAAGGGAGGAGGGGGGGGGGGGGAAGTGGGAAAGGTGGGGAGGAGTAGAAGGAAGAGGGAGAAGAGGAGGATAGAGGTATGGGAGACTACATTTCTGTTCCTTCTATCATGACCGCTACTGTTGTCACCTCACCCCCTCCCCCTTCTCACCAAGCAATCACTCACAACCAACAGTCGTCCGCTCCCCCTACCCCCTCAACCCAGAACCACCCCTACGTCTCCAATCCACCAAGAATTACCCCCACTCCCCACCGCCACCCCCACCGCCACCCCCCACCGCCACCCCCCCACCGCCACCAACTACACCTCCGATCATTTGTTCATAATCCGATAGACACGACTTCACTCCCATTAAATGCATCGATTTGTTTCACACGTACTTACCCTCAGATACCATCGTTTAAATGCCAGAATCCGAATCCCAGATCCAAAAATCGCGATTGGCGATTCCTTTTTCATTGCCAGGTCGGATGTTTGTGGCTTCTTCGGCGGAATTTGCAAATAAACGGGTTTCTGAATTGAAGGTTAGGCGAGATGTGTGGGTAATGGAGCGTGTGTGTGGCAACGTGGCGAGCGTGGAGCTGACCCAGCGCTATGGGCGTCACTCAACCTCCAGGCCTCGTTAGTTGCCAGTAGGGGTCATTGGTGACTTAAAGAGGGAGGGGAGGGAAGAAGGGAGGGGAGGGAAGAAGGGAGGGGAGGGAGAGAAAGAAGGATAGGTGGAGTAGAATGACATGCGAGTGGGAGTGAAACGAAGGACAGGAGGGAGGGAAGGGTACATGCTATAGGAACGGAAGGGCAGAGGCAAGGGAATACTATCAAATAGGAACGTAGGGTGCGGGATACAGCCCACGACATCCAGCTCTGGTTCTATGTGGTAAACATTTTCCTTCTAGAGGTTCATCTGTGTTTCAAGCGTCACCCGGATATCTTTCACACAAGGGCCCCGGATAACTTTGGAGGGGATTGGGGAGCGAATATCCTTCGAGGGGGAGCAGACATCCTTCAAGGGGCCCGGATATTATCCGAAGGATCCGGATATACTCGAGAGTTCCATATATCCGTTAGTGGACAGCGAAACTGTTATCGCGCGCGACGCCGACAGCTTGGAGGGCCGCGAGAACCCAAGATGGACGTTCTGGAGCGGATACGTGCTTCTCAATGACCATCACCATTTGTCTGGTTATTACAATGATAATCAAATATGATCATGCGATACTCACGCACAATTAGGCGAACACGCACAAACGCACGCACATACGCACGCGCACACTCACCACACACACACACACCACACACACACACACACACACACACACACCACACACACACACACACACACCCACACACACAATGAGTCGGATATTAGGGAAGTTAAGTTGGAAGCCCCTTAGGAATGAGTGATCACAGTGTATTGATCTTTGAGTACCTGGTAGAGCAAGGAATTATCGCTTCAAAAAAGAACTAGGAAACAAAGGGCTGGGTACCGAAAGGGAAATTATGAGATAAGAAAATTCCTAAGGGGGTACACCATGGGACACAAAACTCCCAACCAAGTTCGTACAAGACATGATGGACTATGTCACCCAAAAGTGTCAGGAGGCAGTAAACAGGTTTATCCCGGCCCGACAGGAAAAAAAAAAACGAGAAACAAAGAAGAATCCGTGGTTTAATAGAGCATGTATGAAAGCAAAGGGACTGAACAAAAGGGCGTGGAGGAATTTCAGAAATAACAGAACACCAGAAAGCAGCGAGAGATACCAGAGAACCAGGAACGAGTATATTAGTGTCAGAAGAGAAACTGAGAAAAAGTATGAAAATGATATAGCTAATAAAGCCAAGACCGAACCAAAGCTACATACACAGTCACATCAGGGGAAAACAACAGTGAAGGAACAGGTGAAAGAAACTTAGAACGGGTGAGGACAGGTACACAGAGAATGACAAAGAGGTGTGTGAAGAACTCGACAACAGGTTCCAGGAGGTCTTCACAATAGAACAAGGAGAGATCACTGCGCTAGGAGAGGTAGCAGTAAACAGGCGGCCTTGGTAGGGTTCGAAATTACAAGAGAAGAGGTCAAGAGGCACCTGTTGGATCTGGACGTGAGAAAGACTGTTGGCCTGGACGGAATCTCACCATGGGTATTGAAAGAGTGTACAGGAGCGCTTTGCATGACACTCTCCATAGTGTATAGTAGGTCACTGGAAACGGGAGACTTACCAGAAATATGAACGATGGCTAATGTAGTCCCAATATACATAAAAGGGTGACAGACAAGAGGCACTGAACTACAGGCCAATGTCCTTAACTTGTATACCATGCAAGGTGATGGAGAAAATCATGAGAAAAACCTAGTAACACATCTGGAGAGAGGGGACTTCGTGAGAACCCATCAACATGGGTTCAGGGAGGGTAAATCTTGCCTTACAGGCTTAAGAGAATTCTACGATCAGGTGACAAAGATTAAGCAAAAAAGAGAAGGATAGACGGACTGCATTTTTTGGGACTGTCGGAAAGCCTTTGACACAGTACCCCATAAAAGGCTGATGCATAAGCTGGAGAAACAGGCAGGAGTAACTGGTAGGGCGCTCCAGTGGATAAAGGAGTACCTAAGCAATAAGAAGCAGAGAGTTACAGTGAGGGGTGAGATCTTAGATTGGCGTGAAGTCACCAGTGGAGTCCCACAGGGCTCTGTACTCGGACCTCTCCTGTTTCTGATATACGTAAATGATCTCCCAGAGGGTATAGACTCATTCCTCTCTGTTTGCTGAAGACGAAAAAATTATGAGAAGGATTAAGACAGAGGAGGACAGCTTGAGGCTTCAAGAAGACCTGGACAAGCTGCAGGAATGGTCGAACAAATGGTTGTTAGAGTTTAACCCAAACAAATGAAATGTAATGAAGATAGGTGTAGAGAGCAGGAGACTAGATACAAGGTATCATTTGGGAGATGAAATACTTCAAGAGTCAGAGAGACAGAGAGAGAGAAAGACCTGGGGGGTTCATATCACGCCAGACCTGTCCCCTGAAGCTCATATCAAGAGGATATCACCAGCGGCATATGCCAGGTTGACTAACATAAGAACGGCCTTTAGAAACTTGTGTAAGGATCACATTTCAGAACGATTTCAGAAAGTATATTCAGAAATATACATTTCAGAACGTTGTATACAACATATGTCAGACCAATCCTGGACTATGCGGCTCCAGCATGGAATTTATATCTAGTCAAGCATAAGACTAAGCTGGAAAAGGTTCTAAGGTTTGCCACCAGACTAATACCCGAACTGAGGGGTATGAGCTACGAGGAGAGACTGCGGGAATTAAACCTCACGTCACTGAGAGACAGAAGAGTTAGAGGGGATATGATCACCACATACAAGATTCTCAGAGGAATTGATAAAGTAGATAAAGACAGACTATTTAACACAAGGGGCACACCCACTAAGGGACATAGGTGGAAACTGAGTGCCCAAATGAGCCATAGAGACATTAGAAAGAATTTTTCAGTGTCAGAGTAGTAGACAAATGGAATGTATTAGGAAGTGATGTAGTGGAGGCTGACTCCATAAACAGTTTCAAGTGTAGATATGATAGAGCCCAGTAGGCTCAGGAACCTGTTCATTAGTTGATTGACAGTTGAGAGGCGGGACCAAAGAGCCAGAGGTTAATCCCCACAAGCACAACTAGGTAAGTACAACTAGGTAAGTATGCACACACACAAACATACACAAACACACACACACACACTCTTAAAACTTAACTTATTAAGTCAGCATGTCAGGGGACCCACAAGAATGAGAGGAAATAATGAACCAACGAAACTCGACTTAGTCTTCACTCTGAACGACTCCGACAGAAAGGAAATCGACTTCAAAACCTCTGTAGCAATGAGTGATCACAAATTTACTACAAACGACAAGAAAGTGTGCCAGGCACTCAATAAGAAATTCCGGGAGGTCTTCACAGTAGAGCAAAGGGAAGTCCCAAGGATAAGAGAAGGAATATTTAACCAAACACCACTAGATGAGTTTGTGATTACCAGTGGGGAGGTGAGGAAGTATTTGCTACAGTTGGAAGTGACAAAGGCTATATATATATATAGGCCCGGATGGAATCTCACCATGGATTCAGAAGGAAGGAGAAGAAGCTCTGTGCCAGCCACTCTCCATGGTGTATAACAAATCACTGGTAACAGGTGAACTGGCAAAAATTTGGAAGACGGCCAATGTAGTCCCGATATTCAAGTAGGGTGATAGACAGTTGGCACGGAACTACAGGCCGCCGTGTCACTAACTTGCATACCATGCAAGCTGATGGAGAAGATGGTGCGAAAAAGGCTAGTGGAACACCCAGAGCAAAAAAAACTTTGTATCACAACATCAGCATGGGTTCAGGGATGGCAAATCCTGTCTCACAGGATTAATTGAATTCTAAATCAGGCAAAAAAAGGAACATAGCCTATGCAGTCTGCATATTTTTGGATTGCCAGAAAGCCTTTGACACAGTACCACATTAGAGACTAGTGCACAAACTGAAGATGCAGGCAGGAGTGAAACGGAAGGTACTCCACTGGATATGGCACTACCTAAGCAACAGAAGACAGCGAGTCACTGTGAGGGGTGAGGTCTCAGATTGGCGAGGCGTCACCAGTGGAGTCCCGCAGGGTTCGGTGTTTGGACCTATACTGTTTCTGATATATGTAAATGATCTCCCAGAGGGAATAGAATCATTCCTCTCAATGTTTGCTGATTAGGCAAAAATTATGAGGAGGGTTAAAACAGGGGAACAAAGTATGAGGCTGCAAGATGACCTAAACAAATTGAAGNGGAGTTAGGTTTGGTGTTATGTCCACTCACAGGTCTTTTTCTCTGGACGTTATAGGGAGGTAGTTTCCCTTCGTCGTATATTGGCCTTTCTCTCTCCTGTCTCCATTTCCATCACCTAGCACTTATTAGTGTTAAACTCTAGAAGCTATTTCTCGGACCAGCTCTGCAACCTATTCAAGTCATCCTGGAGAATCTTCAAGTCCTTACCTGTCACAACCCTCCACATTATTGTGCATCATCTGCAAACATTGACATCAACGACTCAACTTCTGCAGTTAAGTCATTTTCATAAATGAGGACTTGAATGGGTCCCAGTACTGATCCTTGAGGCACCCCGCTTGTTACTCTACGCCAGTCAGACTCTTCGTCCCCTCACTGTCACTCTCTGACACCTGTCTGTCAGGTAATTCCTTACCCATGATAGTGCGTTTCCGTCTACTCCCGCCTGCCTCTCAAGTTTGTATAGTAATCTTCTATGAGGTACTGTATCAAAGGCTTTTTGACAATCCATAAATATGCAGTCTGCCCAACCTTGTCTCTCTTGCCTTATTTTCGTTACTTTATCATAAAACTCCAGGAGGTTCGTCAGGCATGATTTCCCTTCACTAAAGCCGTGTTGTTGTTTACTTATGAACCTAATTCTTTCTAGGTGTGCAACTAGTCTTAACCTTATAATTCTCTCAAGTAATTTGCAGGGGATGCTTGTGAGCGACACTAGTCTGTAGTTAAGTGCTTCTTCTCTATTTCCTTTCATGTAGATAGGCCCGACAGCTGCCTTCTGCCAGCAGCTGGGGCAACTCCCCATGTAAGTGACGCATGAAAGATTAGTGCTAGAGGTATGTTGAGGGTCTTTGCTGCTTCTTTTAACATCCATGATGATACTCTATCTGGCCCAGTAGCTTTAGTTACATCCAGTGATGCTAGCTGTATTCTTACTTCGTCTGCTGTTACCTCAATATTTAGTAGTTTCTCATTAGGGGCTGCTCCCTCATCTAGCTCTGGGAGTAGTTCAGTCTCAGTAGTGAACACTCCATGGAAGCTGCCATTGAGCTCCTCACAAAGCGATATCATTTTCATTGTTTCTTTCTGCCAATCTTCTTATGTTTATGTAGTCATTCCTGGCCCTGTTGCATCTATTCCGGTTTACTCTCTCCTTTGCCTTCTGTATTTCCTCCACTCCCTCCTGCTTTTTTATTTTGCTTCCTGACACTGTCTATTGAACCACAGGTTATTATATGTTCTCCTACTGTCTACCACTAATGGTGGTATGAATCTCTCTTCTGCCTCTCTGCACCTCAGTTTTACTTGGTCCATCATTTCCTGGACCGTCTTCTCTCTAAGTTCCTCCTTCTATTGCACACTTCCCAGATACTATCTTACTTTCATTGAGTGTGTGTGTGTGTGTGTGTGTGTGTACTCACCTAGTTGTGCTTGTGGGGGTTGAGCTCTGGCTCTTTGGTCCCGCCTCTCAACCGTCAATCAACAGGTGTACAGTTTCCTGAGCCTAATGGGCTCTATCATATCTACATTTGAAACTGTGTATGGAGTCAGCCTCCACCACATCGCTTCCTAATGCATTCCATTTGTCAACCACTCTGACACTAAAAAAGTTCTTTCTAATATCTCTGTGGCTCATTTGGGCACTCAGCTTCCACCTGTGTCCCCTAGTGCGTGTGCCCCTTGTGTTAAACAGCCTGTCTTTATCAACCCTGTCGATTCCCCTGAGAATCTTGAATGTGGTGATCATGTCCCCCCTAACTCTTCTGTCTTCCAATGTGTGTGTGTGTGTGTGTGTGTGTGTGCGTGCGTGTGCGTGTGCGTGTGCGTGTGTGTGTGTGTGTGTGTGTGTGTGTGTGTGTGTGTGTGTGCGTAATTCTCCTATCTGTTCTAATGGAGACCGTGCTTTAACTCTTCGGACATGACTTTTAACTTTCAATTAACTAATGGTTGTGTTCCGCAACTCCTCGAGTTATCGAAATTACTTTTGAGTCCGTGTAGGGATCTCAAGACTGCCTCTACTTCATTGTCCCTACCCCACTACCTCTACGTCACTAGCTTGACGCTTGAGGCGTTTCTAATGTCTGAATGATTAACTTGCGAACAATTCTAAATCTTTGTTCCTATGTATTGTGTACATGATGATCATGTCTCCTTTGATTCATAATGTACTCCAGGACGGGAGATTAATTTCCTTATCTTTCAAAAACAGATAAGGTTACTGGAAGGGTGCTCTTTACTCTGCAAGTGGCTTAATTAATATATATATATGGTGTAAAGTGATCTTGATGACTATTTGCATACATTCCTGAGAGCAAAATATGTGTTTGCCATTCCTCCCTATGTTGCTGATGTTAACCGGTTTATGTGGGCCTCAGGTAATAAATATGACGTGATGTCTTCTCTAGCACTTTCTCTTTGTCCGACTCCTGGGTTGATTTTCTTTGTCCGACTCTTTGGGTTGATTCTCTTTGTCTAACTCATGGGATTGTGGGTTTTTGCCGGAACTAAACTCCAGCAGCCTCCGTGTGAGTGTGACAATAGCAGTGAGAGAGAGTGAACATAAGGTAAATTGTGAAAGTGAATAGAAAGTGTGCAAAATAAGGAATAGGTAAAAAAAAGAGCACGAGAGAGTGAATATAAGAAAGAGGGGACCCTAACAGCCTTATCATTCAGCACCATAGTATATAAAATCTCTCCCCTCACCCACCCTCATTTTTCCTTCATCCCTTCCCCTCCCCCATCATATCCTCTCCCCTCTCCTAGCTTTGTTTTCCCTCTAATCTTCATGCATGACTTGCTGTCTTATCTCACACCTACCTACTCAGTAACGCTGTTATTGGCCTTTACAAACGGTGCCAGGGTGCCCGTAAAGCACCAGGCTCACACAGTGGAGGAGAGAGAGAGAGAGAGAGAGAGAGAGAGAGAGAGAGAGAGAGAGAGAGAGAGAGAGAGAGAGAGGAGAGAGAGAGAGAGAGAGAGAGGGAGAGAGAGAGAGAGAAGACTGCTCTTTTCAACGCTTATGTGTTGACGTAGGTCACTGTGCTTTAAAGCTCTCTTGCAAGAGAAGGGGAGCTTAAGTTGCAGGACAAGGAGGAGGTGGGGGGGGGGAGGGGAAGGAGAATGAGGAATTGGGACAGCGATGAGCGTGTGAGACAGAGGAGAATGGGATCCCGGGTACGAAGGATGATGTGGTCTGTCTGGGGATGGGGGAGGTGGACAGGCAGAGAGCCAGAAAGGAGACGAGTCAGCGACGGAGAGTCGACCAGACAAACAGAAAGAGAGAGGTGAAGTGACAGAGAGACAGACAGACAGAGGTGAACGGAAATACACGACGCCTGACCACTTAGCTAACAAGAGACGGACAAAAACCTTCCCTACAAGGCTCAATAAACAACCCCCCCCCCCTCCCCAACGCATTATTTTCCTTCATTCGTCCACAGCAAAAAACTATTTTAAACTATCATAGAGAACTGAGCGGTCAGCACACTCGCCCCGCAAGAGCGAGGACCCGGTTCGAATCCTCAGAGAGGGTGTAACGAGTCTTATCCTTCCACTCTGTCCTCCTCTATGAAACGCTAACAAGCACCAACCTCCTCACCTGACCAGGAACACTCCATCATATGCTACAATTACATCTTCATTTTACACAAAGAACCACTTTGTTATGTAGTAGTTAGAGCACTTCGTTAGTGCTCGAAGCTAGTTAGTATCGGATCAGCTTGTTGGTTGGGTACCGAGGCTGAGAGAGAGCCCACATAAGGTCACGTCACGAAATGAAATCATGTTACGTTACTGATTAACTCATCTCGATGTGTCATGTCAAATGGGTGCTTCAGATTACAAGAAATTTAGTTTAACTACGTCAAGTGAGGCTTCTGACAGTTTCACTCGGCAGGGATCGTGTAAAACTCTATACGACTGTCACTACTAACTGTATGAACTATTGAACATTCAGTAATTTTATTAAACTCCTGAGCCTTTGATCTTTCAACTCTATTCCTACAGTGCACAATGTAAATAATAATATATA
>WNGS01084542.1:0-17453 GCA_020271785.1 Procambarus virginalis
CCAATCATCTTCTCCACAAACCTATCTTCTTCTTCAATCATAATACTGCTGGACCTAGACGCCCCTTCCTGACGTAGTCATTGCTATAATCCAACCTTACCCACAGGGAGGCTCCAAGTATCTTACCGTCCTGCTAACACAATAGGTGAGTGAATCGCCAAGGGTCTTCCACGTGGTGATGGGTTGCTGCCGGGGATGAGGTCATGGTCAGAGAGTGAGGTCATGGTCAGAGGTCAGTGAGGCCCGCTCCACGCTGCACACTGCCACAGTACTTCACTATTTTCAAATACGCTACTTATACTGTTTTTCTTCACTACCTTATGGCTTTGGTCAAAACCCAAGGGTTTTTTCATTCACTTGTACACACTTTTTCACTCGAAGTTGCCTGATTACCCCTCCCACTCCACTAGTGAACCAGGAGCTCCCAATACCCACGTCCACCCAACACGATGGTCACAGCACAAGTGTGTGTGTGTGTGTGTGTGTGTGTGTGTGTGTGTGTGTGTGTGTGTGTGTGTGTGTGTGTGTGTGTGTGTGTGTGTACTCACCTATTTGTGCTTGCGGGGGTTGAGCTTTGGCTCAGTTCTGAATGATTCTTTACACAAGTTTTTGAATGCCGTTCGTATGTTGTGGTGTGTGTGTGTATGTGTGTGTGTGTGTGTGTGTGTGTACTCACCTATTTGTGCTTGCGGGGGTTGAGCTTTGGCTCTTTGGTCCCGCCTCTCAACTGTCAATCAAATTTGTGTGTGTGTGTGTGTGGGTGTGTGTGTGTGTGGTGTGTGTGTGTGTGTGTGTGTGTGTGTGTGTGTGTGTGTGTGTGTGGTGTGTGTGTGTGTGTGTGTGTGTGTATGTGTGTGTACTCACCTATTTGTGTTTGCGAGGGTTGAGCTTTGGCTCTTTGGTCCCGCCTCTCAACTGTCAGTCAACTGGTGTACAGATTCCTGAGCCTACTGGCTCTATCATATCTACATTTAAAACTGTGTATGGCGTCAGCCTCCACCACATCACTGCCTAATGCATTCCATCCGTTAACTACTCTGACACTGAAAAAGTTCCTTCTAACGTCCCTGTGGCTCATGTGAGTACGTAAGGAAATGCACCTTACGACACTGGAAGACAGACGAGTAAGGAGAGACATGATCACAACCTACAAAACCTTCAGGGAAATCGACCGGGTAAACAAGGATAAAATATTCAACACTGGTGGGACGCGAAGAAGGGGACACAGGTGGAAAATTTTATCCTTGTTTACCCGGTCGATTTCCCTGAAGATTTTGTAGGTTGTGATCATGTCTCTCCTTACTCGTCTGTCTTCCAGTGTCGTAAGGTGCATTTCCCACAGCCTTTCCTCGTAACTCATGCCTCTTAGTTCTGGGACTTGTGTGTGTGTGAGTGTGTGTGATAATAAGGATGGTTGTACTCTTCAAATCACTTGTGTTGTCCCGTCATGAGTACTGCTCAGTACTCACTTTTCCCTTCAGAGCAGGAGAGATTGCTGAAATTGAGGGAATACAGAGAACATATACGGCACGCATAGACGAGATAAAGCACCTAAATTATTGGGATCGTCTCAAAGCTCTCCATATGTTCTCACTAGAAAGGAGACGAGAGAGATACCAAATAATATACACATGGAAAATACTGGAGGGACAGGTCCCAAATCTGCACAGTAAAATAACAACGTACTGGAGTGAACGACATGGAAGAAAATGCAGAATAGAACCAGTGAAAAGCTGAGGTGCCAAGGGCACAATCAGAGAACACTGTATGAACATCAGAGGTCCACGGTTGTTCAACGTCCTACCAGCGAGCATCAGAATATTACAGGAACAACCGTGGACATCTTCAAGACGAAACTAGATTGTTTCCTTCAACGAGTGCCGGACCAACCTTGCTGTGGTGGGTATGTGGGCCTGCGGGCAGCTCCAAGCAACAGCCTGGTGGACCAAACTCTCACAAGTCAAGTCTGGCCTTGGGCCGGGCTTGGGGAGTAGAAGAACTCCCAGAACCCCATCAACCAGGTATCAACCAGTTAAGGTGGAGGAAAATAAACTGAAACCAAATTTCATGAATTTATCAATATATCTTTAGTCAGGCCAAACTAAAACTTTCATGAAAATATATATTACCCTCTAATGAAATATAAGGTTTAATTTTATGAGTTACTTAACCACTGTAGACCAGTCGTTACCTATTCACTTATTTTTAACTTTTCATATTTTTTACAGTTGTATATATAAGTTCTTCGACATCAAAATTCATAACCTCAAGACATATTTAACGAGGTAATATATATTATTCTGAAAACGTCTATATTGTCTAACAGGAACATGGAGCGACAACAAGGACGCACTCAGACATCTCTGGCCGATCGTGTCATCTTCGTACAGTTGTGGAGGAAGGGAAAGTCAGCTCGAGCTATTGCTAGGGAGAGAGGCACCAGCGCCTCAACTGTGTGTAGGTGGATAAATCGCTGGAGACTGGAAGGACATTTGAACTCATTAGGCCGCGAAGATGCATTTCCCTTTAAACGTCTTAGACGGGAGATGGATATCGCCCGGAGCATAGCGCTCCTGTCGTATTTCCCTCCACTCAGCGCACTTAATCCAACCCAACCCACAGGAATTTAAATGTATATCAATTAATTGACCAAAATCCATATTATTCGAAATTTTTCAGTGACAATAATGACTGGATTCTTACAAGTTCTAAAATGTTCTCTTTGTTTGACAGTCACTTGCAAACTCATCAAGTGAAAACATTTTAAGAATTTTGATAACATAAAATATTTGAAATAAGTTTAATTCGCATCACAGTTTAAGGCTAATTAAACATGCGTAATTTAGTCATCGGGTTAACTTGTGGTTAACATTTCTGTCGGACATTTCTCCACAATGCTAACGTATCACACTTTAAAGTAATAATGAATCGTCGTATTTCAGTAACCTCCTCGATAATTATGTTGTATTATACACCGTATTGCACGGTGAAATTATTATGAATTTGCATGAACACAATATTGGACGAATATTTTGAAGTTAACAGCTCTTGGAGTGCATTCCTTGATTATAAATGGGACAACATTCGCAGTACTAGAATTCATGAGCCATGTGGACGATATTCTTACTTATTATAGCATATATACTGTGCCACAAAGGAGGTTAAATTTAGGAATTTTTCCTCAAATTTGTTTTCATGTACACATGAGGGTTCTAATAAATATTATGTTCTGAAAGTGTTTATTTTCAACTAGTTTTAAATGACAGTAAAAATATATAGAACTATATAATAATAATATCATTAATAACTTCCGAGGATGATAACTAGTGTAGCTTCTTCTGCTACTACTACTACTACAGCTATTGCTACAACTACCACTACTTATACTACTGGTACTACTTCACCTACTTCTACTAATACTACTACTTCATCTATGACTACTTTTATTATTAGAGCTGTCACTGATTCCACCGCTACTGATACTGCTACAGCTATTACTACTACTACTACTACTACTACTATAACGACTATTACTACTGTTACTACAATTATAACAACTACTCTACCTACTACTACCACTACCACCACTATTACAACTACGGCAACAACTATCACTACAACTATCACTACTACTATACTACTTATACTACCACTTTTACTTCCACATCAACTACTACTAAAACTTTTCACATTAGCGTGATGTATCAATCAGAGAATGAGTAACTGATTCTCTGTTATCCACGATATGGTGGTTGGTATTTGATGTGACTAGGACGTGAATCCTAGTCATATCAATTACATCCCACGTCACATGCTCATGCTGGCCAGTCTCACTGATGTCAGAACCTTTGGGAGGAGAAGGGAGAGGTGTGGAGATCATGCCTACACTGTATTTGGCATTTGCTGTTAAAAATATATATATTTTTGGGGCAGCACATGATGGTCTGTGTAATAGAGAATAACCCGGAGAATTTCCTGTAACAAGTTTTTAAAGCAAGAATGGGATAAATAAGTTACATCCTGTTAGATGTGTAGCATCTAACATCTTTTATTTAAAGATGCTACATAAATTTTGCTACACAGCATGTAGCATCTGTGTAGCAAAATTTATATGATTTGTGTAACCAAAGACGATAAGAAATGTGATAAATGTTTGAATAACATAATGTTGGTATTCGTCTCCCACAAGGATGAAGTGCTAACAATAATTTAAATTTTTTTGTTTATTGGTTTTATGTTAGGGTTGAGCCTATCAACCTCAATAGGGTTAATAATGGCTTAATGAGAAGTTAAACTTGAACTGCATTTCAATTTATGATCTTAATATCAAGCTAATGAACCAAATAAGTATACTTTTCTCATGAACATATTCAGGGCCCTACTACTTTCTCTGAGTGGTATAGGTACACTCCCTGTGTCTATATTCCTAATGTTGTATTTGATCTTCAAGTGGTGTAGTTGACGTGATAGTAAGTTGCGGCCTTAATTTTGAGATGGGAAACATCCATGTGAGATTTGATCCATGACTGAAAGAGAGAGATGTGTATGAAAGAGTTGGTATACTTCAAAAGCTGTCAGGGTTATAAATAGGGTTCTTGGGTTGTAATATGAGGGGTATTATGGTGATCCATACAGCAGGAGGAGTTCTCGCGTGTTCTGTGAGAGCGAAGAAGATTCTTAAGTGATTTGTGCCTTAGCAAAATTCTCGTCATTCCTGCTGCGGGAGAAGGCACTTAGTCGTCGGCGAGACTGGAGAGTTAGCTGCGTAGCAAGCGACGTTCACTTTGTGTTTGTGTAGATAGCAAAGCCCATCTGGGTAACAATGTTCTTCCTGTAGTCTACCTGAAGTTGATTTTGAGTTGTTCTACTTCCAAAGAACAGCCTGGGATCATTTTCTGTTGTGATAAGTTATTCCAGTAATATTTTGAATACATGTTGAAAGGATGAGGAACCTCAGACTTTTGAAATTCATACAAATATCATGGATTCGGCTTACCTCACCTCCGCTCGTCAATAGGTCGATTCAGAAACTCCTATGATAAATTTTTGCTCTAGTTGTTATTTTATTGTGCATATATGTGGGAAGTATTTTGCTGGATAGCAAAATATTATAATAATGTAGATATAGAGATTAGATTTATATGTCAGAGTAAAATTTTCGAACGATGCTATTTATAGGCAATACCAAATAGTTTAATATTTTCTTAGACAAAGTAAAAATGAAGGAAATAATATTTTTTGTTGCACTCTGGTCTCTCATTCATGACTCAGAAGCCAGCCAGTAGCAAGCTCCTTCTGCCATGCAGCAAGCTGAGTGTCGATAACTTCACCTTGGGTGAGTTTATAAGTACACGATGGTCGCTTGGATCATCCTGCAGGTGTTACTGCGCGGCAGTGTTCTCGTGGCTCTCTCACAACTGCCACATCCTAATGGTAGCTTGTTACTGTATTTTCTTGGTTAACTCTGACCTTACCACTGATCATATATGGAATAAGCCTGATTTTAAATAACACAGTTGTCATAATTGGTCTGTGTTTATATTAAATAATAAATTGTTAATGCAACGGATTCATAATTCATATATTTTACACTTGTAATAGCAAATTGCATTTACTAGAGAGTCGCGATGCAGTAAGTTCAGCGTTGGCTGCGGTGGATGCTGTGCTGGCAGCTGTGTCAGAGCCCCGCTGTTCCGTCATGTTCTTCACGGACAGTGCCACAACCGTCAGCGCTATGGCTAAGGTGAGCCTTAGCCTCGCTTTTTTTTCAGGGATATTCCAGCGTGGGCCCCTAGGCCTCTGTTTGGCTTACTAAGTGTTACTCGTTTCTCTCTTACTTGGGCGGTGAGTATTTATGACTCATGTTCGCTTCAGTAAGATTATATTTATCAGCTGCTCTGTGTTTTCACACTTCTTCTGCTGTGTTAAACCTCAGTTGAAATATTTTTTTGTTTTGTAACTGTGCACTGTGTTCGAGAAGTCTGTCGGCTATTTCTCCACAATGAAATAGCTGACTAATTTCCCCTAGTTTTTAGCAAACTCGTAAGCCTATTTCCTATCCACATTGGTATCCAAGCCTGATTTGGAGTTTCTGTTTTGGTCCATTTCTCTTTCATCAACTCTTTCGTAGTTTGTTGAAATCCTGTACCAATCCACAGATCCTCATGTTGCAACTGCTGTGTTGTGGTCACTGTACATCTTCTGCATTGATCAATCTATAATAAGCTGCTTAATCTGTGCTAGACCCTGACGTAGATAAATGTCTATTTTTCTTCTCTTAGTTGCAAGTTGTTCAGCCTCATCTCCAATATTATTCCCTAGTATTCTTACATGACTTAACACCCAGTTGAATAATATGCAACGACCATGACTTTTGAATGCATTAATGCTATACATTTGCGGTCAGATAGGTGTTGTCACATAAGTATTCTTGTTCCAAAATTACAGTGGCATTTCTCGAACCTGAATGTATGATAATACGTTGTCGGTGTTCAGCATGAGTATGTTCCAAAGCCTTTTGAATGGCTAGCACCTCTGTTGGTAAAGTTGAACACCAAATTTAGAGTCTACAGCTAAATACAGAATTTCCAGCCCTAACTACAGCTCCGAATTCTTGTCTCTACTGGTCTACTAATCTGCAAAGTATGTGAAACTGCCAGATGACAAGTTTGCTTCTATCTTTCTCTGTGCAATGATCCACAGCAGATGGAGATTAGCATGATTATTATGTCCTTCAAGAACCATGGTCTTAAAGTCTGCTGGTAGGAATTCCCAAGGGGCTTGCATAACGAAGTCTGCATGTATTTTGTCGATACCCTCTCAGTGACCTTATTTGTTATATCGTATGTATTGATAGTGTTTATTGCACAATTGGCCCAATTGTTGCTATTGGAAGCACTTCTGTCCCGAGTTAGTGTTCCATTGTTGATATCTTTAAGTTAACTGATTCTTGGTCTAATCAACATCTTGGTCAGCATGCGCACATCAATTTCTTTCACCCATATATCAAGCCATATTATTTTCGTTTCTAGTCTTAGGATGAATATTTTTGTCTGTTTGGGAACCACCCTTATGACACGCATTGCATCGTTGTGAACAACCTTAACCTTTGCCCACTGGCCAGGTGAAAGAGTGAGTAAATCAAGCTCTGCATAATCAACTATGCAGTTGAACGGCATGTTTGTAAATCATTCTTACACTTTGTGTCTTTCTCCTAGGGCCCTCCAAGTCTTGCTCCTAGGGCCCCTCCAAGTCTTGCTCCTAGGGCCCCTCCAAGTCTTGCTCCTAGGGCCCCTCCAAGTCTTGCTCCTAGACCCCTCCTAGTCTTGCTCCTAGACCCCTCCTAGTCTTGCTCCTAGGCCCCTCCTAGTCTTGCTTCTAGGCCCCTCCTAGTCTTGCTTCAAGGCTCCTCCTAGTTTTACTCCTAGGCCACCTATGATTGCTCCCATTATATTCAGTCGAAATTTTGTTTTCTCTCCTTTAAATATTAAATTTGTTTGTTGAGTGTGGGAAAATCCTAGCAAGCTTTAATTGTTTTATTCTGTGAATATTCAAATATTTACTTTAATTTTATTTTTAATTGACTTTAATATTATATTATTTTTCTTCTGAGTTAGTTCTTAGTTAGTAAGTAAGTGGGCTGTATATTCTGATTCTGCTGCTAGAACTTATCACACACAATGGGAGGGACAAATGCAACTTGCACCACCTTACGAAAATGGTACAAGCAGTATTTGTTTACCTTATTGTTACAATTATAATTATTAATCAAACCACATATGGTGGTCTAACCTACTACTATTACAGCAAATTAATTAATAACTACTAATACTATGTCTACAGTATAAACATAAAAGGGCTTTAGCCGTTACAGTTGGTAGGGCCTGCTAAGGCTGTGTAATTGTAGCATCAGAATTGGGTGTGGCCCTGTGCCTCAGAGTGCCACGTAATGGCGGCTATCTGGAGGCCTACATGGCTTGGTGTACAGCAGGTAACTATTCCTATAATTATATTGGGAGCCAGCTTCCTGCTTCACTAACTTCCCTCACAATTACCTGTTTGGGATGTAAGGAATTAATAATGGTTCCCTAAACATATAAGTACAGGTATGACATGGAATATGTGTGTGAATTGAGCTGAGTAAACGTACTTGGTTGTGGGTTTTCTCATGCTAATAACCGGCCACCCCTCCAAATTAAATGATGCATCAAATAAACAGAATACAAGGTAGTTGGATATTCAAGTGCTGCTGTTTGTAGCAGAGGTGTTGCTGTTGTAGATCTCTTGGGATAGAGTAAGTCTATTGTGCAAGACTAGTATCACAACTCTCAGCTGCAATCGTTTCGTGTTGTTTTTGTTATGATTCTGGTGTACATGATGACGCCCTCAAGTCAATGTTTTGGTTCTACTTTTGATTTTATATAACAGTAGCAAGGGAGTCAAGCTGTACTTCTTGTTGTTGAAAATTATATTCAGTCCTAGTGAACACTTTTTTATTAAGTTTAAACAATAGACTGTTGTTTAAAAGAAATTAGAGTTGATATAAATACGTGTCGTTGATGATGCTACAATGCCACGGAATCAGCCATTCTATTTTCCTTTATGGGGGTAACTTATATTATTATGTGTATCAGATTTCCAACATAATTCCAGGGGGGCAGGAACACGGGCCGAAGTCCCGGTAAGGACTGCGATCACTTTATTCCTCTCCTTCAGAATTATAGTGTTGCTTTAATTTGAGTTTGCATTGTTGTGCTGCAGTCCTTTGGGGATAGATGTTCCGTACTGGCGTTTCAGGTGTTGGAAGACGTTGAACATCTTCTTTCCATGCCAGTTCTAAAGAAACTAATTTCTCTAATGTTTTGAGAGTAGTGTTGCCTCAGCATTTTACTTTCACTATTCTCAAGATGCCCTGGCTGTCTGGAGGAGCAGAGACTATTTGGCCTAAAGGCCACTCTGGGCATGGCCCATTGCTGTCCACTAGAACTATGTCACCAGGGTTCAAGTTAATTCTGTTGTAGGGGTTGTTTGCCCCATAATGATACTCCCTCAGAGCAGTAAGGTATTCTTGAGTCCATACGTCATGCCACCGACTTATCACCCCCGATAGATGTTTGAAACGTTGAAACAAATCACTCTCTTGGACATATGAAGGATCCTCTGGTTCCTCGTCTGTAAGGGACACTAGGGTTCTGACAGGTCTCCCATACATCAGATGAGCTGGACTTAATGGTTCACACTGTAAAACATCATCAGAGAGGTAGGTAAGTGGTCGGTTATTAACTCGTACTTCTATCTCTATGGCTACGGTTTGGAGCTCTTGTAGGTCAATTCTTTGGCGGTGTAGGGTTTTCCGTAGAGAACGTTTCACTGTACCAACCATGCGTTCATAGAAGCCTCCGTGCCATGGTGCTTAGGGAGGTGTGAATTTCCAATGGCACTGCCGTTGATTTAGGGCTGTGCGTACCTTTGGATGTGTCCAGATTTTCCTCAGACATGCTTCTCCTGCCACTAAGTTGGACCCATTGTCTGAGATCATTAACTTAGGACAGGATCTACATGAAGCAAACCTGCGGAAAGCCTGTAAGAATGCCTCGGCACTCATATCGGGAGTCACTTCTAGATGACTGCCCTTGTTGTGGCACAAGTCAAAAGACAGATATATGCCTTTACTGGGTTTTTGTCCTTGATGCCTGTTAGTGTTAGTGTTCCTGTGAAATCTACTACTGTAGTCTTAAAGGGACGAATATATACAACTCATTCCTTTGGAAGTGGAGGAGGGCCTGCACATGGACACACTCTGGCATCATATCTCTAGCAAATAACACAGGATTTAATTATTGATTTTACTGTCTGCCTACCTTGGGGTAGCCAGTACTGTTGCCTTAAGTCTGTGAGAGTATCTAATACCCCACCATGCAGAGTGTTGTATTTGTGTATATGTAACACAATTAGTTTACTTACTATGTGGTGACAAGGAAGCAATATTGGATTTTTTGCTTCCAGATCTATGTCCGCATGCTGTAAGCGGCTTCCGCATCTGATAATGATATAATTGTTGGTAAACAATTATATCATTACCCAGATCATTTTGTAGCTTCTTAGGAACATTGTCTTAACTGGGTCTTAGGAACTAAGACCCAGATCATTTTGTAGCTTCTTAGGAACATTGTCAAATTCTGCCCCGAATGTGCTTGTCTGAGCTCTTTTGACCCAGTATCTTAGGGCACTAGGGAATTTATGCTTGATTCCCATTTTCTTTAGAAAATCAAACACTATTTGGGTGACACCTATTAGTTTGTTCAGTTCAAAGTACCGAGTAGGATCAATTACCAAAGCCCGAGGTAGTTCTGGGTTCTCAGTGGGAACAGTGACATTGGTCACAATGACTTGTGGCTTTTGTTTAGGCCACTGGTTGCTGACTAGCCACTGAGGTCCATTGAACCACATCTCTGCCTTTGTTGATTGCCGTAAAGTCAGGCCTCTGGAGAGATAGTCAGTTGGATTCTCTTTGTTGGGTACATATCTCAGTTTGTACCCTGCCGACAACTCTCGTATTTCATTAATGTGGTTACTCATGAAAGGATTTTTACAATTATTGTTTTTAACCCACTATAGTACTGCCTCATTATATGACCATACCACTGTTTCTTCAGAGTGGATGTTGCTTAAGGCCTTGATCAGATAATGAGCCAATCTTACACATAGCAGTAAGGCTGTTAATTCCAGTTGTGGCAATGATCATTTCTTTAACGATGACACTCTGTCCTTTGATGTGAGCAAATTGGCTTGCCCATTTGAGACCAGGTAAGCTACTGTGCCATAAGCCAATCCTGAGGCATCACAGAATACATGTAGCTTAATTGGTTCTTTTTCATTTACTGTGTTCCGAGGGAACTTGACAGACTCTAGGATACTTAAATCTTTCACTAGCCCTTGCCATTTTTTTTGTAAGATAGGTGTTAGAAGATCATCCCAGCCTATCTTTTGTTGCCAACATTCCTGCATTATCAACTTTCCATTAATTAAGATTGGACTTAATAGTCCCAATGGGTCAAAGGGTTTGCTGACTTGTGAGAGTAATTTTCAACGTTGTTAGGTTGGGGTATTTGGCTCCACCAACTTGATTTTCAACAGATCTGTTGTCGTACCCCATTCAACGCCTTGTACTTTTGTCTTCTCGGGTACCTGGTAATCAGGAAAATCAGTTTCGATCAGTTGATTTAATTTGTCATTGTTGGAGACCCACGACTGGAGAGGCATATTTACTTGGGACTATTAATTCTCGATTGGACTCGTGGTTTATGTTCAGCAGTTTACTTTCACTGCTGGCTGTTTCTTGGAAATTGTCCACATACAAGTTATTCCTAATTTTTTTTATTTGGGCTATTGGACTTCTTCAAGTGTGTGTCTATGGTAGCTTGAAGCAAAAATGGGGAAGACGTGGCACCAAACAAAACAGATGCAAACCTGTAAGTGATTAATTCACTGTTTGGATAGTTAGGATCCTTGATCCATAGGAACTTTGTGTATTTATGGTCTTTTTCTTGGAGACCTACCCTAAGGAAAGCCTTGCTGATGTCGGCTGTATATGCATAAATCCCGATGCGGAACTTTAACAGCATGTCGTATAGCCTTTGTGTCAGGCTAGGGCCAGTTTGAAGGCAGTCATTTAAGGAAACGCTACTCTGCTTTTACTTAGCACTGCAATTAAATACTATCCGTAGTGGGGCAATAGCTGAATTTTTCAGTACAGGATGATGTGGCAGGTAGTGCCCTTCCTTTGGGTTATCATTTGTGACAACTTCGATAAATCTATCATCGAGTTGCATCTATATTATTTCATGGTACAATTTCAAGTTCTCAGGATGTCTTTGTAAGTGTAACACCTGTGATCTTAATTGATTTTGTGCCATAAAATGGTTGACGGGTAGCTGAGGGTGATTCAGCTTCCATGGTAACCTGGCCCAGTATTTATTATCTCTGTAGATAACTATGTCCAGGTATTGTTTGTAAGTCCAGTGGTCATCTGGACTAGGTTGTTCAGGGACAATGCCGAGAGTTGCCAGGTCCCATAATTTATGTACAGGAGGATCAAGCTCATCCTCGGACATGTCTCAGAATTGTAGTGGAGACTGTTCTCCTAGTCATGCAACCATTACTGGGTTGGCATGTTGGTGGTCAACAGGTGCAGACTGCTTCAGTCGTAATACTGGGCCTGTTAGCATGTAGCCACCTTCAGACAGTAACAGGTCCATTCCCTATTTTTCATCCTTTCCTTAGATAACCTTATGGTAGACATCTGATCCCATAAGGATTTCAATATTGGAGAGGTTGTCTGATGTGATTTTGTCAGCCAATTTCATTCCCTTTTCTTCCATGAATTTGGCTGTTGTCCTTAGACAATATATATACAGGTCTGATGGGAATCTATCTACTGCAAGAGCTAGTATCGTTCGAACATAACTGCCTAAACGTACTTTAGGTTGTACTACCTTGAAGACTTGGGCTCCCGAGTTAGTCAAGAATCCTGCTATGTCTATTCCTATCTCTCGTACAGGTTTGAGTTTCAAGGCATCTACCAACTCCTTTGAGATAACCCAAAAGTGTTGGTTTTGGGTACTTCTTGTTGTTGGAAATAATATTCAGTCCTAGTGAACACCTTTTTATTAAGTTTAAACACTAGACTGTTGTTTAAAAAAAATTAGAGTTGATATAAATACGTGGCGTTGATGACGTAACGAAATCACCCAATCTCTTCTTCCTTTATGCGGGTAACTTATGTTATTATGTATGTCGGATTTCCGACATTGAGTGTCAGGACTCAACACTGTTCCTTCAAGTTCCTCACGGAAGGTGCCACAACAGTCAGAGCTTTTGCTAAAGAGACAGATCCCTAAAAATTAAAAATAATTATCCCCAAATAGAAATTGTAAGGCCTTCTACTGGAAACAGTTTCAGCCTCGTAAACAATAATTTAAACAAATTACCACATTTTCAAAAACCTAAATCATTCCCATTTATTTTTTTTTTCAAATCTAATAAACTTAGCTATCATAATAGAGTCTAATCACATAGAAAATCAAATATTCAATACTTGTCTAGCTGCTTTAACAAATATATTTCCATGCTCCCCCACAATTTGTAAATTGTAATTTACTTCTCTATAAATGTCTAATTCTCAGATTTCTTCATTACTTTTATTAAAAGTTTTACCACTTGTAGAGAGAGGAGCTATGCAAATAATATTTAGAATTTATGAGATTTCTTGGAAACTGACCCATTAAATAGAGTTTTAAGTTGAAACAAATTTCATAAGACAAATCAAAGTGATGCATTCCGTCAATGGTTCAGGGCTATTTCAATTTACTGATTCCAATTTCCCATACCTTCTGCTGGGGATACGTATGCCAGCATGTGAACGCTTCAGCCAAATATCTCTTGTAACTAAAGACAAAATAAATACCCATGTATTCAAATGTATTTCCATGTATATTTACATATTAAATAGTATTTATATCATTGCATTCATTTGATACCTAGAGACATCCTTACCCTTGTTGTTTGGGAAAGGAAATAGAGGATTACCACTAATCCAGACAAAATCCAGACAAGCACGATCGGCTGCATGACCTGCACAATCGAAAATGTGCGGATTAGAGATGAATCCATAACTATCTCAAATTCCAATACAATGCCGGGTACAACTTCAACAGGTCACTCAACTCCACTCAGCACGTCTCTGAGAAGACAGCAATGGCCAAGGGTCCCATGCCAAGCGATTCTGCTTCAGACAAGCCCCACCCCACGTCAAGCTCCACCTGTACTGGATGATCATAAGGCCGAGTCTCGAGTATCCTTACATTCCCCTCAACCTCACCACTAAAACCAATAAACTGAAGATCCAATGAGTCCAAAACAAATCACTCCGCTTTGCGGTAGGCCTGTCATTGGCGGACAGGGTAAGGTCAGACCAGATCCACAGAACTCTCAGCATGATGGCAATGAAATTCAGGCTCAGCAACTTGGCCAGAAAGTTGCTGAACCGCATGAAACACCTTTAAGCCCCAAAACCCGAGGAACCCCCCGATGCAATAAACACAGCCACCAACTAGGAGATACACAAGTGGCCACCCAAAACCAGAAGAATCACTCTCCAACAAAACGTGATCCGACACATCCACAATGAGGCCTTTCCGAGACCTCAAATACTGAGTGGACTGCCAGAAGACCCAGATGAGTGGACCATCCCGGACCCGACTTATACCTGACAAAAAAGGACAAATACAACCAACAATAAAACCTTTTCGTTCTGCAAGAAGTGTCTCACAGTCTCCGTGTGTAGTGGTAAGACACTTGCCTGGCGTTCCGCGAGCGCTATGTCATGGGTTCGTACCTGGCCGGGGAGGATTTACTGGGCGCAATTCCTTAACTGTAGCCTCTGTTTAACGCAACAGTAAAATGTGTACTTGGATGAAAAAACGATTCTTCGCGGCAGGGGATCGTATTCCAGGGACCTGCCCGAAACGCTACGCGTACTAGTGGCTGTACAGAATGTAACAACTCTTGTATATATCTCAAAAAAAAAAAAAAGTGCAACTAGCCTGATGTTGCGAAGATCAGCCACCTGAAGCCAACACTACCGGCTCAAGGAAAACTAGACACCAGCTAAGACACCCACATTAACCACTCCAGCCAAAGCACTGACAACCCTGCACAATACACACCCCAACAAACTCACATGCACCAAACAAACGACCCACACCTCATGTCGACATAAGGTGGACCGGCCACTGAACTATTCATCTCCTTCACTCACAAGCCCAATCCTCTTCCAGAATTTCAAATCCCTCATCCTCTTCCTCCCATCCTTTCCAAGCCCTTAGAATATAAAATCCAAATCGACCCCTGGTGTAACCTTTATTGACCTGTATTTAGATACTTGCAGTATTACTGTAATTTGGAAATACCCTGTTCAACTCTTCTTGTAATAACAAATTTGCATTTACTTACAAGGCGTAATTATTTTCCTTTCAATAAATAAGATCTCTGTACAACATACATTGCCATAATGAATATCGAAGATGTGAGCTACGTTACCTACAAAAAGATAACTATCGTGGCGAGGAGTGATGCTACGAGGATTAAGGATGCATGAATGAGGCTACGAAGGTTAAGGTGACGAGGAATAAGCTGTGAAGATTAGGAGGCGAGGAATCAGACACAGGGATGCGGGGGGGGGGGGTGGGGGAAAAAGCCCATTCCCCAGAAAGTTTTGGTGTGGCTATCTGCATCCATCTGCAGCTTCCAACTTTGGACAGATATTCTCTCTTATTGTATCACAGGCATCGCTGGGTAACCTGTTTCTTCTACCAACACCCCAATTCCACTTCCCTTCCTTTCCTCCTCTCCCGGCATCCCCCTCCTATCAGCTTTACTTCCCCCCCCTCCCCCCCCCTTATCCTGTTTCCCCATCTTCCCCCCATTCCCTTATCCTTCCGTTTTCTTTTCTCTCCATTCTCCTCTTTGTACCCTCTCATCTCCATTTCCCTTGTTTAGGTGTTGACTGCGTGTTGATGATGGAAGAAGCACTAATTTACTCTCCATCACACTTCGTCCAAGGGAGAATTATTGGAGCTGAACTCGCTCCAGCGACCTGTTGTCTTAACAATACTGGCTGACTACTGGCCTCCTCCTCCTCTGACGCCCTGGCTAGCTTTGTCCAGAGATCAATAAGTGGTAGAAAGGTCACATTTACTCTATTTTCGCACTAATAATTAAGTTGATTCTAATGAAATGTTTTTATGATGTTAACAGTCCAAAGACTGCTGTATTAAGAATAATTCCAGCAGAATAGCTGGCAAATTTAATAGCGACGTGCAATGATATCCTGTTTTCTATTGACGGAAAATTCAACTACTGGCTACATTTTTCTAAGGGTTAATTTGGTTTACAACCCAGCAGAATATTATTTGCTTAATGTATTTAATATTAGTAAATGTGGTCGGGTTTTCTGACATCCCCCCTCCCACCTATCGTCGAACATCCCCTATCCCCATTTGTCCTCCCCCCTCCCCATCCTATTTGTCCCCCCCTCCCCTCCCTATCCCCATTTGTCCTCCTCCCCTCCCCCCACCCTATCCATACACCCTCCTGCCCCTTTCCGTCCTCTCATCCGCCTCTTCCCCCTCCTCTCGTCCTGCCCCTCTCCCGCCAGAACTAAAACACTTTATAGTTCTGGCGACCCCCGACCAGCCATGTTCATCCCATACTCTAGACTATTCTTAATGCAAATTTAGGAGAGGCTGTGCCCAAGTGTCTGGCCTCCAGCTTTGGAAAGATCACAAGACCCCCGACAGTATGAATGTCCCTGAGACAAATATGTATCAAGTAGGGAAAGAAGAGCAAATAAACAATTAAATAAAATTATAAATAAAAGCAAGTAAAAAGATTAAAAAAATCAAATATTCAGACAAACGAGTTATTGACGAAGTTAACATTTCTTTGTTTCTCTTTTTTTTAGCAAATCGTTGAAGAGATTCATCAAGCATTTACACAAAAATGGGATTGGAAAACAGAGAACAAATTATTATTATTAATATTGTGACGATAATCTCTTATCAGAGATTTAGCCTGCTATTTCTGCGACTCATCCTGTCCTCATCAATATACAGATACGTTTTGTAGTGGCTAAACGTACATATTAAGATAGCCACACATACCAGCAACTCCCCTCTTCCCCCCACTCCAGCACCTGCTGCACCTGGTCAACGCGCCGAACCCTTCAACTGCCTAACTAGCGACTTGCGGCCATCCAGCTTCCTCATTGGCCGCCAACCAACACTCCACTCCGGCTCCTCGCCAATCACAAGACCTCACCAGTTATTGTTGGAGTCCCTTGCGTTTCTCTGCCAGCCAGAATATTGTGTGCTCGCAAGCTATGAACTCCTAAGTGACTCACCTTGTGTGGTCAAATAGAGGTTTATAGTTAGTGCATATATTCCAGCATTCAATTTTATTTACTTTTGTATGTCAATTCTCCTCCCCATTAACGTAACCTATTTTCATGTTATGTATTTTTTTCCACTTGAACATTTTTTACCAGTAAGAGCCAAGATTTTGCATTTGTTTCAATTTGTGTTTTTTTTATTGTTATTAAAATCCAGTTTTTTATTATTGTCTTTCGTATTTCCGACCTTACCACAGATTACCAATCACGCAGTCATTCTTTTTTTTTCCTTTTTCTTTTCTTTTTTATATATATATGTGGCCCAGCACTGACACCTGCTAGTTGGAAGACTGCCGACCACCATTTCCAACTCGTTACCGTCACAATATCCTATCATCGCGAGCCATCATAATCAGGGTTGCGGAATTAAGTACGCTGTCAACCAATCCTGTGAAGTAGTAAGGGCAATCCTTAAACCATGGAAATTAGTGAAGCAAAGATAAGT
>WNGS01084549.1:0-10707 GCA_020271785.1 Procambarus virginalis
GGTGTGTGTGTGTGTGTGGGTGTGTGGTTGTGTGGTGGTGTGTGGTTGTGTCGTGGTGTGTGTGGTGTGTGTGGTGTGTGTGTGTGTGTGTGTGTGTGTGTGTGTGTGTGTGTGGTGTGTGTGTGTGTGTGTGTGTGTGTGTGTGTGTGTGTGTGTTGTGTGTGTGTGTGGTGGGTGTGTGTGTGTGTGTGTGTGTGTGTGTGTGTGTGTGTGTGTGTGTTGTGTGGTGGTGTGTGTGTGTGTGTGTGTGTGTGTGTGTGTGTGTGTGTGTGTGTGTGTGTGTGTGTGTACTCACCTAGTTGTACTCACCTAGTTGTGCTTGCGGGGGTTGAGCTCTGGCTCTTTGGTCCCGCCTCTCAACCGTCAATCAACAGGTGTACAGTTTCCTGAGCCTAATGGGCTCTATCATATCTACACTTGAAACTGTGTATGGAGTCAGCCTCCACCACATCGCTTCCTAATGCATTCCATTTGTCAACCACTCTGACACTAAAAAGTTCTTTCTAATATCTCTGTGGCTCATTTGGGCACTCAGTTTCCACCTGTGTCCCCTAGTGCGTGTGCCCCTTGTGTTAAACAGCCTGTCTTTATCAACCCTGTCGATTCCCCTGAGAATCTTGAATGTGGTGATCATGTCCCCCCTAACTCTTCTGTCTTCCAACGAAGTGAGGTTTAATTCCTGCAGTCGCTCCTCGTAGCTCATACCTCTCAGCTCGGGTACTAGTCTGGTGGCAAACCTTTGAACCTTTTCCAGTTTAGTCTTATGCTTGACTAGATAGGGACTCCATGCTGGAGCCGCATACTCCAGGATTGGTCTGACATATGTGGTATATAATGTTCTGAAAGATTCCTTACACAAGTTTCTAAAGGCCGTTCTTATGTTAGCCAACCTGGCATATGCTGCTGATGTTATCCTCTTGATATGAGCTTCAGGGGACAGGTCTGGCGTGATATCAACCCCCAGGTCTTTCTCTCTCTCTGACTCTTGAAGTATTTCATCTCCCAAATGATACCTTGTATCTGGTCTCCTGCTTCCTACCCCTATCTTCATTACATTACATTTGCTTGGGTTAAACTCTAACAGCCATTTGTTCGACCATTCCTGCAGCTTGTCCAGGTCTTCTTGAAGTCTCAAGCTGTCCTCCTCTGTCTTAATCCTTCTCATAATTTTGGCGTCGTCAGCAAACATTGAGAGGAATGAGTCTATACCCTCTGGGAGATCATTTACGTATATCAGAAACAGGATAGGTCCAAGTACAGAGCCCTGTGGGACTCCACTGGTGACTTCACGCCAGTCTGAGGTCTCACCCCTCACTGTAACTCTCTGCTTCCTATTGCTTAGGTACTCCCTTATCCACTGGAGCGCCCTACCTGTTACTCCTGCCTGTTTCTCCAGCTTATGCATCAACCTTTTATGGGGTACTGTGTCAAAGGCTTTCCGACAGTCCAAAAAAATGCAGTCCGCCCACCCTTCTCTTTCTTGCTTAATTCTTGTCACCTGATCGTAGAATTCTATCAAGCCTGTAAGGCAAGATTTACCCTCCCTGAACCCATGTTGATGGGTTGTCACGAAGTCTCTTCTCTCCAGATGTGTTACTAGGTTTTTTCTCACAATCTTCTCCATCACCTTGCATGGTATACAAGTTAAGGACACTGGCCTGTAGTTCAGTGCCTCTTGTCTGTCACCCTTTTTGTATATTGGTACTACATTAGCAGTCTTCCATATTTCTGGTAGGTCCCCCGTTTCCAGTGACTTACTATACACTATGGAGAGTGGTAAGCAAAGTGCTCCTGCACACTCTTTCAATACCCATGGCGAGATTCCATCCGGCCCAACAGCTTTTCTCACATCCAGCTCCAATAGGTGCTTTTTGACCTCATCTCTTGTAATTTCGAACCTATCCAAGGTCACCTGGTTTGCTGCCACCTCTCCCAGCGCCGTGATATCTCCCTGTTCTATTGTAAAGACCTCCTGGAACCTTTTGTTGAGTTCTTCACACACCTCTTTGTCATTCTCTGTGTGTGTGTGTGTGTGTGTGTGTGTGGTGTGTGTGTGTGTGTGTGTGTGGTGTGTGTGTGTGTGTGTGTGTGTGTGTGTGTGTGTGTGTGTGTGTGTGTGTGTGTGTGTGTGTGTGTGTGTGTGTGAGTGTGTGAGTGTTAAGGCTTGAATGGTTGGCAAATTCTATTTGTTCAACAGAATACATGACTGTATACATGCTATATATAAGAATGTACATTCTTAAGATATCTGTTCTCTAAATGCAGTAAATATAATACTTAAGAAATTTTTTCATCCGTCCTGGAGAATGGTCCAGGACGGACCGAAACGTCGTCGTCCCTTCACCTTCTAGTGTGTGGTCTGGTCAATATACTTTAGCCACGTTATTGTGACTCATCGCCTACTTAAGAAATTATCCTTATTTCACAATTTTATTACAATATATGTAATTAGAAAAGTTATTTTCTTTAAATTAAATTTATTTATATGTTTTTAAAATTATGACTATTTTCTGTTTCATGCTCGGTTAAGGCTGGAACGTCGCAAAGGCATTGCCATTCCTTCACACTGTGGCCAGATGGAGTGCCAGTCCTCTTCACATGATAAATCTGCTGATGGACCACAGTGCAGAGTTTAACCCTGTTGACCCCGAAGGTTTCCAGTAATGCTCATACTATCTCTAAATTGTGGGTTCAGCAGGAGACCCCCAACCATCTCTTTAATTAATCCACTGACAGAGTTAACACTAATGCTATTGGCTATTATAAGTGGACGTAGCTCGATCATTTTGGTCAATTTGTCTTGATCATTTGTTATAATTTATCCTAGTTACCTGTTATTCTTGTGGCACTTTTCCGCGGAGATAGTTTGACAATTAATGGATGTTCAGGGCAAACTTGAGATTAATATATTGGAAAGAATATATAAAAATTTGGCAAAACGTGGCCGATATTGATTGAATATTGACCTATATGTGGGGAAAATCTTCCAACATATAGTTTACTATAATCATAAATTAATTAATAAATCTAGATAAATATTTGACATAAGGGGACTATAAATTGAATAATTAGTTAGATTATTCCACTTCCACACTTTTTGGGGGATAGATCTAAAACTGCTAGATCTACCTAATAAACATTATATTGCATAATTTCAATAATAGCTGTCAAGTAGTTAATGAGAAGTGCGTCTGACAGTCTTCCTATATCAGTACAATCCTGTCTCAATGTAAAGGTGTCTTGGACATGTGGTTCACCAGTCAATCTCATCCGCACTCATCGCCTTTATTCCATGCTGTGAAAGGCATAAAATGTAATTTCTATTGAACTACAGTTACATTAACTAATATCCATTGAAGGAATTAACCGCTTCACGGAATTAGACTTACTAGGTTTATTTGATAATCCTACGTCCTAATGATCGGATAATCTATCTCTGTACTTATGGCTATAAAGAATGATAAGATTACTCATCCGACAGGAAATGGTGTCCTCGATGCTAGATGAAGCAGACAGCAATGTCTGGGAGTCGTTAATGCACGGATGATCCCTATATTTTACAATGCTAAATGGCGAGCTTCTCGGAACACAAACTAAGATGGTTTCCCCTTAGCAAGAGGTGATGTGCACGCCCCTTAGCTTCATATCTGTGCATAAACTTGGCATACAAGCCACGATATTTTACTCTTTCTTACTATCTAATAATACGTTGCCGACGTTATTTTACGTCGTAATAATGCACTTCAGGTATTAACAGACGGTTTTCCACTGTTTATATTATTGAACCGAAGTGTCGTTATATGAACAACACATATGCGTAGATAATATTCAGTTCGTGACTTTTATCCAGCCAGAATCAGCTGATAGTGGCTCTGGAAAACTTGACCTAGAAACGGAGGTACATTTCGTTTTAATGAATTAAATTAATTTCCAGTCTAAATTACCTAATACATTAAACAAAGATTAGACTGGATTTAATTCGATTTATATAAATAGTTTGTTCTCATAGGAACTTGGCCGCTGATGCAATCGCGGCTATGAATAAAAGGAAGAATTTGGCGGCACTTCGCATCTTGTTAGTAATGTTAGTAAATTTAATTTCCTAGCATAATAAATTTATCTCATCATACTAGGGGTTAGAATTTAGGGTGTCGGATATTTCCGACATAACTTCTGGGGAGAGAAAACACAGGTCGTAGTTCATGATTCAGTACTGACGTACCTGATGCTTAGAAGTTATACATTTATTACATGTTGATAAGTCAGCACGTCAGTACATAAATGATGCATGTTCCTAATCTGTGTGGCAGGTATGGGAAACTAAATTGTTGATCTGTCATCACGGGTACATCTACTTAGTGGTTAAAGTATTAGTCATCATGTCCTTTAAGATCAAACAGGCTCCTAGTTCTACAGTGAGGTCACTGTCTAGAGTCGCTATGACTTGTAACTGGTTGAGTTACTTATGCACTGAATTATCCCGGCAAACTCATGTGAACACCTCAACCTCAAACGACAAACATCTGCCTTTAGCCAGAGTTAAAGTACTGTTTAAGTTTAAGTTTACATTGTTGCGCTGCAATCCTTGACGGACGAGTGCTGGGGTTTAAAGGGTTGTTTCCTTCCGAAACTTTAGGTAAGTTAATACTCAAAGAATTTCATGTTCCATCAATTCCAGTGGAACTAATTCCTCTAAAGTTTTTAGGGTGGCAGTGTCTCGACACTGGACCCTTACTATTCTCAAAACTCCTTGGTGATCTGGGTGAACAGAAACAATTTTGGCTATAGGCCACTCTGACTTCGGTCCGTCGCTGTCCACTAAAACAAGTTCACCCTGGCTTTAAATTGATTTTATTGTAGGGGGGCTTTCAGCTCCATAATGGTATTGTCTCAGAGCAGTTAGATACTCACGAGTCCACACCTCATTCCACCTACCATTCACTCTGGAAAGATGTTTATAACTTTCCACCAAGTCACTCTCTCCGACATATGAGGGGTCTTCCGGTTCCTCATCTTCTAGAGATATTAGAGGATTAAGAAGGCTCCCATTTATGGCGGTGTAGAGCTTTTCTCAAACATCGCTTAACAGTGCCTACCATGCGTTCCTAGAACCCACTGTGCCATGGTGCTCTGGGAAGTACAAATAAACCAAAGGCACTGTCTTTGTTTTAACACTGCACATACTTCTGGATGATTCCATATCTTCCTTAGGCAGGCTTTTCCTGCCACAAAATTGGATCCATTATCCCAAATCATGAACTTGGGGCAGGATCGATGTGCCACAAACATTCATAAGGCTTGTATATAGGAAGGCTTCTGCACTCATGTCAGAAGTTACTTCTAAGTGTACACCTCTTGTGGTGGTACACGTAAAGAGACATATATAGGCTTTCATCGGAATCTTGTCCAGAGTGCATGTTAAGATAAGGAGCTCCTGTGTAATCCACACCAGTGGTCTCAAAGGAACGAAGGTGAACGACTAGTTCTCTAGGTAATGGTGGAGGTCCTGGGTAAGGACACACCCGAGCGTCATACCTCTGTCAGATTACACAAGATTTAATTATTGACTTAACAGTTTGACGACTTTGGGAAGTCAAAACTTCTGCCTTAAATCAGTGAGTGTTTAACACTACACAATGTAAAGTGCCATATTCATGATAATGTAGTACTATTAATTTACTAATGATGTGGTGACGAAGAAGGAGAATGGGATTCCTTACATCCAAATCAACGTCTGCATGTTGTGAACGTCCTCCACATTGCAACATATTATGATTGTCTGAGTCAAACCATATGACTAGAGATTTTACTGATTTATCAGGGAGATTCTCATAATTTCTCTCAAAGGTTTCCATCTGCACTTGTTTAACCCAATATTTTATTGGACTATGGAATTGGTATCTGTGTTTCTTAAGAAATTCAAACACAAATTCTTAAGGTACCTATTTTCTTAAGAAATTCAAACACTGTTTGGGTGATCCCTAGTAGTTTATGCAAACTAGAATGTTGACTAGAATCTAGAATCTAGAATCAATAGCCAAAGATCGAGGGGGTTCTGTTATCTCAGTTGGGACAGTGATATTGGTCACTATGACTTGTGGATTTTGTTTTGAGCACTGACCACTGACCAGCCACTGGGGTCCATTAAACCACATCTTGGTTTTGACTAATTTCCTTAGCTTCAATCCTCGTGAGAGATAGTCAGCTGGGTTATCCTTTATAGGTACATATCTCAGTTTGTATTCTGCTGACAACTCTAGATTCTCCCTAACACTGTCACTGACATAGGAAGCTTTATTATGATTGTTTTTTACCATTGTAAGATCATTGTCTGACCACACTACTTGTCAGAGAACTTCGTACTTCGACGCCTTTTCTGAGGCGTCGCAAAACACATGCAATTTTATAGGTTGTTTTATTCCTATGGCATTACGAAGAAATTTAAGGGTACAGAGAATATTTAGATCCATTGTTATCTGCTGTCATTTGTCTTGCAAGTCATTAGGCAACTGATCATCCCAACCTATTTTTGTTTGCCAAAATTCCTGCATGAGGAGTTTGCCCTTAATTAAAATGGGGCTGATCAGGCCTAAAGGGTCAAATGGTTTACTGACAAAAGATAATAACTTCCTCGTGGTTACAGTAGAATTATTAATTTCCACGGATTTAATGTTTAACTCATCAGATGAAGTGTCACATTCCATAACAAGGACTTTCAAAATGTGAGGTACTTTGTACCCCAGAAATTAATTTTCTATTAATTAAGTGATTTAGTTGTTCATTATTGGAAGCCCACGGCTGGAGAGGCATATTGGCTCCCAGTACTTCGCAATTAGCCTCATGATATATTTTAATTAGCTTTGATTCATCACTTTATTTTCTTGGAAATAGTTAACATATAAATTATTCTAAGGAAAACCTTACTTATATCGGTCATATATGCATAGGTTCCTAGATGAAACCGTAACAACACGTCATTGAGTCTTTGTGTTAGATTCAGGCCAGTTTGTTGGCAATCGTTTAGTGAGACACTGTTTGCCTTTGCCATGGCACTACAGTGGAAAATGATCCTGATAGTATAGTAATTGGATTTTCAATATGGCATGGTGAGGCAAGTAATGTCCCTCTTTAGAATTATCATTCTCAACAACTTCAATAAATCTGTTGCCAAGATGCTGTTGTGTCAAGTTGTAATAAAGTTGTAATTTGTCAGGCTGCTTATTTATTCGAGCTACTGGAGATTTTAACACACTTAATGCCATGAAATGTTTTATAGGAAATTGTGGATGATTTAATTTCTGTGGCAATTTACCCAGTATTGATTATCTTTTTAAATTACTGAGTTAAGGTACTATTGATAAGTCCAAGTATCATCCGGACTTGGTTGCTCAGGGACAATGCCTAAAGTATCTAGATCCCATAATTTATGTACAAGGGTATCAGAGGTATCTTCAGCTATGTCTCTGAACTTGAGTGGTGACTGTTCCAAGCCTAGTCATGCAATTATAATTAAATTAACTTGTTGACTGTTTACTGATGTAACACTGTTCCAGTGAGCAATTTGCCCCCGGCTGAGAGCAACAGATTCATTCCGTTGCTTAGTACATCCAGTGATAAATTTATAGTAGTAATCTGCCCCTAAAAGCATACCGACATCATTAAGATGGTTAGATTTTACTTGATGGTCAACCAACTTAATTCCTTTACTTCTGAAAAATTTGGCTGTGTTCCCTAGACCATAAACATACAAGTCAGATGAGATTTTATTTACTATAATAGCCTGCACTGGGCAGGCATAGCCTCCTAGGCGTACTAAAACTTTCACAACCTTATAATCGTGAGATCCAGTATTTGTTAAAAATCCGGAAATGTTCAATTTTACTTGATGTATGGGTTTGAGCTTCATTGGTCAGGTACTTGTTGGGTAATAAATGTTTTCTTGGACCCTTGGTCAAAAAGACCACGAGTGGTGATCTTAGATTTCTCATTAGTAAGTTGTAGCTGAGCTGTAGGTAATGTTGTAGTATTGTCTGATTCAGTAGCAAGCACATTGATAGCTTGATTTACCTTGCAATACTGTACAGTGGTGGAAGTATTCTGTTCCACTTAAGGTTTTGGTGACCTCGTTTGTGTTTCTCCACACATTGTTGAGTGGTGTTGGCCTTTATTACACTTGTTGCATGTATGCATTACATTCGTACAGGTTCTGTGATCAAGTGATCCCAAACATCTTGTACATCTACGTAACTCAATGAGACGTTTAAACTCAGGTCGCAGTACAACCTGAGTACGTACGGCATCTATACGCAATGTTCTCCTTGACAAAACAAACAATTTCTCCCTCCCATAGTAATAGTTTTATGAGGCACATTTACTACAAGTTTGGAGGGATTAACTGTATAGGTACACACATTTTTTTTTTTTTTATTTATTTTTACATGCAAGCATGCAAGTACAATCAATAAATACAATAAAAGGTACATAAAAAACCACAACAACATACATCGGCCAGAAGGACCGACATCACAGTACAATACCATCAAAACAAAAAACGCAACCAGGCAAAACAATGCCCAAAATACAAGACCAAATAACACAGAGCAAGCAGAGAGTACAACAATAATAAAACTACATAACATGGCACAATAACAATTCACAATAACACAATAACAAGTCACAATAACAATTCAACACAGAAACAAAAAAATCAAATTTCCGCACAATAACCCCTCACGGAAGAGAGCAAATAGCAAAGCCAGAAGGGCACATAATACAATAAAGCAAAGAAACCTAATGCATGAAAAGGCGTAGCCTAGATTACAAGAAACAGGGACATCGGCCTGAAGGGCACACAATAAACATCACAGAACATACCAAGTCCAATACACACTCGATACAAACTATCAAGATTGCGCATACTTTTCCGGCCACTCCGCTGCCGGAAAAGAAGACAATACGCCTCCCACACACACAGGAGGTTGTCCGGAATAGGGTGACTCCAGCTCGTCCGAGGATCGGGCATCGAAAGCGGCACACCCTCAACAAATACCCGATCCTTTGGAACCCAGACGGTCGAGGGGCAACACGGAACAGGCATCACACGGGTAATAAAAGCAACATTCATAGGGTTGGTCACCGGATCAAACGCCACGCCGGAGGCTAAGATGAACGGGACGGGTGGCCCCTTACAGGCGCGGGCAACGGGCAGCGCACTCGTAACCTGTGCAGCCCCACAGGGCTCCGCAGCTACCACCGGACGGGACACCTGCAGGGGCTCCCCTCGCCGAACATCCTTCTTTAGGACCAACACTAGGTCGCGGCCTGCACCAGCACCCCCCTCACCAACATCCGGAGGAGCAACCACCCCCCACTGCGGGGAACCACCTACAGAAGAAACCGGAGGTGAATCATATACACAATCCTTGGCATCAGCAGGTACATGGACGTCAGCGACCACCACCTCATCTCCCGAAGACCCATCGGCGTCGAAACTCTCCACATTAGCCCATGCAGTAGAAGAACGCTTGGACCGCTTTGGCACCGGGCGCACATCCTCAGAGCCGGAGGCGGACCCAGAACCACGGGCATCACAAGCCGTGCGGACTAAAGCCCGTCTCATTACTGCAGCAGCCTCAACCGCAGGGGGAACCGGACCACACACAACAGGAGGCCCCACAGCCACCCCAGCACTCAGCGCAGCCTGGACCCGAGGCGAGGTCGCAAGCGAGCACGCAGGGCCAGGCGCAGAAACCGAAGACGGGTACGCAGACGGTGAGGAGGGAGCATCAGAAAGGCCCACGGGAGCATCAGGGACAGGAGCAGGAGTATCCACCGAGGGCATCGCAACATCCGGAACAGGGTCGGCGACAATCGGGGGAACTTCCACCACAGGGGGCGCATCATGCGACCCAGGGGGCGTAGCCGCGTCTGGGGAGGCGTCCTCCTCCACAGGAAGTGGTGGAAAGTCCTCCTCGCTGAAGAGGTTCACAGGTGCAGAGGCGGGCGCAGAACATTCAGCAGCTTGATGGCCCGACAGGCCACAACGATAACATGTCCTAGGCTGGCGGGCGTAGAATACACGAACTGTGTACCCCAACAGCCGCACAGAGGACGGAATATCCTCCCGTAGCCTCATACCCAGGGTACGAATGTTCGTCCGGACGCCCTTAAGCGGGCTCGAAGACACCACATTTACACGCACACTCTCAATGGCGCCAAACCGGCCGAAATACCGCCGTAGCAGACCCTCTGGAAACTCTAACGGAGCTCCATGGACGCTTACGTAGGTGAGGGCTCCACTCCGATCCGAGATGGAAACAGTGCCCTCACCATCCTGTAGAGGCAGAGTCCGCCCCTCGTACCTACGGAGAAATGCACTATACGCCATTTCCTCAGTGAACTTTATTATCACCCGACGGGCCGTCACCAGCTCGACACCGTAGATGTCAATCACAGGCACCTGCAGCTGCTCACACGCCCGTGCAATCTCCGGGTACCCAGCCCGGCTTGAAAATTCCAGGCCCACAGACTGAGCCCGCAGTACAGGTGGGATGGTGACCCCCATCGTATCGCAGGTCCGCCACGTCAGCAAAACGCCAGCCAGGCAACAACACTGGGAGGGCAGCTACGCCCTGCCACCTGGCGACCAAACAGCTAACCACCCTAGCAGTCACGGAGGGACACGTCCGCACTCCACGGCTGCTCAGG
>WNGS01084561.1:0-13670 GCA_020271785.1 Procambarus virginalis
TTGGGTGACACCTATAGTTTGTTCAGTTCAGAGTACCGAGTAGGATCAATTACCAAAGTCCGAGGTGGTTCTGGGTTCTCAGTGGGAACAGTAACATTGGTCACAATGACTTGTGGCTTTTGTTCAGGCCACTGGTCGCTGATTAGCCCTCTGGTCCATTGAACCACATCTCTGCCTTTGTTAATTGGCCGTAAATCAGTCAGTCCTCGGGAGAGAGAGTCAGCTGGATTCCTCTTTTGTGGGTACATATCTCTAGTTTATACCCTGCTGACAACTCTCGTATTTCCTTAACGCGGTTACTCACGTAAGGATTCTTACTGTTATTGTTCTTAACCCACTGTAGTACTACTACTGCCGCTCATTATCTGACCAAACTACTGTTTCTTTAAAGTGGATTGGCGTAAGGCCTTGATCAAATAATGAGCCAATCTTACTCCTAACAGTAAGGCTGTTATAATCCAGTTGTGGCAGTGATCTTTTCTTTAAAGGTGCCACTCTGGCCTTTGATGTGAGCAAATTGGCTTGCCCATTTGTGACCAGGTAAGCTACTGGTTCCATAAGCCTTTCCTGAGGCATCACAGAATACATGTAGCTTAATTTTTGTTCCTTTCATTTACTACTGTGTGTTCCTGGGGAACTGACAGACCTAGGGTACTTAAATCTTTTACTAAACCTTGCCATTTTTCTTGTAGCAGGTGTTAGAAGATCATCCCAGCCTATCTTTTGTTGCCAACATTCCTGTATTATCAACTTCCCATTAATCAGTACTGGGCTTAATAGTCCTAATGGTCGAAGGGTTTGCTGACTTGTGATAAATTTTCTCATTGTTAAGTTAGTGGTATCAGGCTCCACTGACTTGATTGTCAACTGATCTGTTGTCGTGTTCCATTCGACACCTAGTACCTTTGTCATCTCGGTACCTGGTAATCGGGAAATTCTTGAGATCAGTTGATTTAATTTTTCATTGTTAGAGACCCAAGATTGGAGAGGCATATTGGCTCCCATTAATTCTCGATTGGCCTCATGGTATATGTCCAACAGTTTACTTTCACTGTTGGTTGTACCTTGAAAATTATCCACATACAGGTTTTTGCTAATTTCCGTCTTGTTTGGGCTATTGGACTTCTTCAAGTGCGTATCCAAGGTAGCTTGGAGCAGAAAAGGAGATGACGTGGCGCCAAAAGGACAGAGGCAAACCGGTAAGTGATTAATTCACTGTTCGGATCGTTAGGATCCTTAATCCATAGGAACTTGTGTAGTTCCGGTCTTCTTCTTGAAGACCTACCCTAAGGAATGCCTTGCTGATGTCGGCCGTATATGCATAAGTCCCAATACGGAACTTTAACAGCACGTCGTAAAGCCTTTGTGTTAGGCTAGGGCCAGTTTGAAGACAGTCGTTTAACGAAACACTACTCGGCCTCATTTTAGCACTGCAATTAAATACTATCCGTAATGGGGTAGTTGCAGAATTCTTCTGTACACAATGATGTGGTAAGTAGTGACCTTCCTTTGGGTTATCATTTGTAACAACTTCGATAAATTTGTCATCGAGTTGCTTCTGTATTATTTCATGGTACAACTTCAAGTTCTCAGGTTGTCTTTGTAAGCGCAACACCTGTGATCTCAATTGGTTTTGTGCCATAAAATGGTTGACGGGTAGCTGAGGGTGATTCAGCTTCCATGGTAACCTGACCCAGTATTGATTATCTCTGTATATAACTGAGTCCAGGTATTGTTTGTAAGTCCAGTCATCATCTGGGCTAGGTTGTTCAGGGACAATGCCGAGAGTTGCCAGGTCCCATAACTTGTGTACAGGGGGATCAAGCTCTTCCTCGGACATGTCTCTGAGTTGCAGTGGAGACTGGTCTCCTAGTCATGCAACCATTACTGGGTTGGCATGTTGGTGTTCTACAGGTGCGGGTTGGTTTAGCCGTAATACAGGGCCTGTTAGCAAATAGCCACCTGCAGATGGTAACACGTTCATACCGTGTTTGTATTCCTTTCCTTTGATAAACTTATGGTAGACATCTGATCCCATAAGGATTCCAATATTGGAAAGGTTATCTGTTGTGATTTTATCAGCCAAATGAATTCCCCTTTTTTCTAGGAATTTGGCTGTTGTCCCCAGACCATATACATATAGATCTGTTGGGAATCTATCTACTACTAGAGCTTGTACATTTTGTTCGTAACCTCCTAATCGTACTTTGGGTTGTACTACCTTGAAAACTCGGGCTCCTGAGTCAGTCAGGAATCCTGCTATGTTTATTCGTGTCTCCTCTACAGGTGTAAGTTTCAGGGTATCTACCAACTCTTTGGATATAAAGGTCAATTGGGACCCTTGATCAAATAATCCACGTACGGTGGCTTTGTTCTCTCCATTTCTAATGATCAATCGTGCAGTAGGTAGAGCTGATTTATGTTTAGACCTTGTTGAGAAAACACTTATGTCAGGTAGCACAGTACAAAGCTGTACTGAGGTGTTAGTTCCTTCCTCCTCCTGTGGTTTGGCAGACTTTGTACTTGAATCCCCACAAAGTGCTGTATGGTGTTGACCCTTATGGCACCTATAACAGGTGCGTATTGTTGATGTGCAGCTGTCGGGATGATGTTCCCTTATACACTTGGTACATCTATGTATCTCCTTGAGTCGTTTTATGCGTGTTGCACGATCGGGTATCGTCTGCAATTGTACATGGAATGTGATTGTTCACAGAACAGACATGGTCTCCAGACGTTAACAGTATCTTGAGGAGTCACCGATTTGGGTGACGCGTTACCTGTAGGTTTGGAGGTACCAACTGCGTATGTGCCCACACTGCCTTGTCTCCACTTTGGGGAGGGAGAAGTTGTTTTAGATTTGTTTGGAGTACTGTTTGTACTCTGTTGTTTACTATTAGTAGTAGACGAAGGTTTAGATGTCGCTTTTTCATCTGGGATAACTCTTTCTCGTTCTATGATGGTTTGTAACCCCTTTGTAATCTCTGTTACTGTCAGATATGACTTTCCATACAACACAAACAACTTATCCAGGATGTCCCTGGGTAATTTGCGAGTCATATGGACTTGGATTATCCAGTCTGATTCATCCAAGTTTACTTTATTTTTAAGTGCCTTAAGCAAAGACTCAAGCTCCAATCTAAAGGCTTGGAGTGAGACTGCTGTATTATTTGGATGTTTAATATCTAACAGCTTCTGGGTTAAAATTCTGATAGTCCTTTCAGGCTTCGCATAGTTGTCCTTGAGTAGTTGTACAGCATTGTCATAATCGTCATCTGTGTGATTCAGATTACAGACTACCTGAAAGGCTTCATCCTTCAAGACACTCTGTAAATACGTAAACTTTGTCGTCTTTGGTACATTGACATTAGAATCCACAGAATCGACAAATTTGCTCCAGAAATTGTCCCAATTCTCGTCCTCTGTTCCAGAAAAAGTTGGAAGACTGAGTGATGGTAATTTGACTTCTGGTGCTGTCTGATTCTGGGTAGTTGTAGCTGCAACATTTATATTGGCCTTATGGGCGTTTATCAAATCTTCATAACGTTGTAAATGTACAAACATTGCATCTTCATAATCAGAGTGTTCTTGGAGAATGTTGTTCATCGTATCTTCATCAATACTAGAATTATTTAGTATATCTTGATACTGTTTCATTTGTTGCAACACACGGTCATATTTGTTCCGTGTAAGCTTAAGATAGTTTTCCAGTGCTGCATAATTAACTGGAGTTTGATTACTCATGTCTTCACATTTGTTAATCTGCCTTGTGAGATGCCCCTTTAAGGCCCTAAGGGTTAATTTTACATTTTGGAGTGTAGACATCTTGAAGTACTTGCTAGTCGTATGGACTTTTAACTATTTGGCACTTGAATTAGTAAAGCAACTAGTTTCCGAACTAGAGCTGTTTATCATTTAAAATATATACTACTGTATAATCATACACGCTATAATTTGAGTGGTAAGCCTGTATCAATGCTGGTATTCCGCAAGCTAGCCCGTCTTTATCACTCTTGGTTGGTACAGAGACACAGGTTAACACTCAAAGGTGAAATGATTATAGTTAAATTATACCTATAATTATATGTATGAATATCAGGTTGACAACACAACTCGGGTTGTCATGAATACTGCATAAAATATGTACTTGCTAGGTTGTAATATATGTTCAACTCTAGACAAGTGTAAAAAATTCTTACCCTTACACCAGGTTAGCACAATAAATTAAACTAGGTTGCTGTACAACACCAGCCTAAAATGTCCTACCCTTGTGCAAGAATTTGCTGTAAACAATGTGGTATGCAGTATGTAATGGTGCAATATTAAAGTAATGTTTATACTTAAATTACAAAACATTTATAAGTAACTTATAAGTAAAGTAGCCTCTTATCAACCTCTTGTAATGAAAAGGCACAATAGTTCTTTGGCACAGGCCTCAGAACAATAATAGTGCTTTGTTGTAGTTTTGCTTGCTATGAGATTGAAAAGTTAGGCTAGAAAATGTAAATATAGCAATGTCTTTCTGCTATAATATTGCACTACTAATGTATATCAGGATTTTATATCTAGATGCAATGTACCTACTGGTTAACTGTAATAATCATCTAGGTTCAAAGGACCATAATTTATGTGGTAAAAACTCCAGGCAGTATATCTTCTTTTAATTGACTTCAATAAATTAAAGTTTATCTTATTTTTTCTTAGTAGGTAAGAAATTGAGTGGACTGTATGTACTTGTTAAAACTGCCTGAAATTAATCTCACACAAATTGGGGGGGACAATTTGTAGCTTAAACCACTTTGTAATGGCTCCTTCTTAAACTACAAATTGTTTACCTAAGTTTAATTATATTATTTTATCATACCACATATGGTGGTCTAATCTACTATTATTTCAACAATTATTACTAGTTATGAATACTACTACTACAATAACTAGAATGGCCTTATCTGAGCCTGTAGTAAGGGCCTGCTAAGGCTGTGTCATGTTAGCATCTATGTGGGTGTGGCCCTGTGCCTCATGGTGCCAATGGCGGCTGTGGAGGCCTTCAAGGCTGGCAACAGCTAGGTACATGTGCATAGTTCTACTGCTCAGCTACTTGCTGTTCCAAGTCACAATTTTACCTGTTTGGGATGCAAGGAGTTAGTACATTTCCCTAAGCATATCAATACAGGTATAACATGGTATGTGAGGGCTGTAAAAATGGGTTACACGTACATGGTGTTGGTGTTGTTCATATATCATAACCGACTTATACCCTTGGATATTAAGCAGTGCACTAGAATAATAAACAAATACTTGGTAAGCCGGATACAATCGTTGTTGATAGGCTGTGTTGCTGGTTGTTGACACGTAAATAGGTGTCTAGGTGTTAAACCAACTCTGGAGCCATGTGTGTGCAGCGTAAGGCTGCTTTGTTATTGTTTTCGTGTGAGCGTGGCGTCTGTAAGAGACGCTCAGCCTCCCTAGTTGTTCCAATATTTTTTCCACTTCTAAGTTAAATTTACGTTAACAAGGGAATCAAGCTATATTTTGGTGTTAATAATTATATTCAGTCTTATTGAACACTTTTTTATTCAATTTAGACATTAAACTGTTGTATGAACAGTGGTTTAATAATGTAAATACTGCGGCGACGTCGATGACGTCACGGAGTCTCCCATTCTCTAATTTTAAGAGGATACTGTTAAGGGAAGACTATACTATTTGTGTATGAGTGTGTCGGTTTCCCGACAGAGAGAACCTGAGTATCGGTGGCAGCAGCCGGGGATCCAGTGGCAGTAGGCGCAGTGTCAAGCTGGAAATAATGAAGATGCAGATAGAAGCACAGCTGCGCAGAGAAGAAAGAGAAGCACAGCTGAAGCGCGAGGAAGCAGAGCGAGAAGCACAGCTGCGCAGAGAAGAAAGAGATGCACAGCTGAAGCGCGAGGAAGCAGAGCGAGAAGCACAGCTGCGCAGAGAAGAAAGAGAAACACAGCTGAAGCGCGAGGAAGCAGAAAGAGAAGCACAGCTGCGCAGAGAAGAACGAGAGGCACAGCAGCAACGAGAAGAACGAGAGGCACAGCAGCAACGAGAAGAACGAGAGGCACAGCAGCAACGAGAAGAAGCAGAAAGAGAAAAACAGCTGAAGGAGCGCGAAATAGATGCTAGGACGAAGCTGCAGGAGGTTGAAGCGAACAAGGAGATTGAGCTAAAACGAGCTGAGCTAGGACTAGTTCCAACTGCCCCACCACAACAGCAGGAAGACCGCCGAGTGAGAGAGAGGGATTTGCCCGTCTTCGTGCCTAATGAGGCTGAGGGCTTCTTCGAGCATTTCGAAAGGGTCGCTACGTTGAAGAAGTGGCCGAGGGCAGAGTGGGCGGAGCTAGTTCAGGGAAGGCTTACTGGTGAAGCTCGTGAAGCTTACAATATGCTCGATCTCCAGGAATGTACCAACTATGATGCAGTAAAACGGGCCGTGCTCCATTCGTTCAAGCTGACGCCGGAGTGCTATAGAAAGAGGTTCAGAGAATGTACCCGATCGCCAGGAAAATCGTATGCGGAGACGGCGAGGGACATGGAAAGGAAATTCTTGAAATGGCTGGAGTCAGAAGGAGCAAGATCGGCTGAAGACATCAAGGGGCTGATGGTCATGGAAAAGTTCATGTCCGTGCTCTCTCCCGAGATTAGGGTGAGAGTAAAGGAGGCGGACATCAAGGACCTGAGAGCCGCGGCCGATCGAGCAGACATGCTAGAAGAAGCCTTCCATCCACGTCGAGAGGGACAGCACCGACCGCCCGCATTCTCCAGCTATGGGAGGAGTAATAGAAGGTCGGACGGTTGGAGGACAGGACCGAGTTATCCTAAGTCCTACCCCTCGAATGGAGACAGCAGAGGACAGAAGAGTGCTGTGGAACCGCCGAAGAAGTCACCGAGGGAGAGCTCAAGAGATCTTGTTATCGTTACGGCCGGAGAAGCTGAGCATGAGTCTTCGGAAGGCGCAAGAGAAGTCCGCGGGAGGAGAAGGATCCGCTGTTTCAACTGCGGGTTAATAGGACACATGGCGCGCGAATGCAGACGTCCTAAGCAGCGGGGTTACGTTGCTTTTGTACGGGTAGAGGATCAGTTAGCCGAAGGAGTGCGGGATGGACCCGTACTTAGGAAGGAAAAGGCTAACCCATTCGTGCGTGTGGGAACTGTAAGGATGGGGGACGCAGACCCCATCCCGGTAATGATGCTAAGAGACACTGGGGCGGAATTTACCCTGGTGAGCAGAACCCTGTTCCCTGAGTGTCACGAGAATACCTGTGTAGGTGAGGCAAGTGTGACTACTGTGGGAGGCCCAGTGCAGATGCCCCTACACCAGGTAACCCTGAGTTCGGTTTATGGATGCCAAACCCTAGTAGTGGGGGTCTGTGCGACAATGCCCACGAGGGAGGCACAGGTCATTTTGGGAAATGACGCATGTGGAGGACGTGTCCTACCGAACCTCGTGAAGGACGAGGAGTGCTTGGAGCACTTAGAGAAGAAAGGCGAAGTGTTCGACGCCTATGGGGACGAGAAAGGAATCGCCAGGGAGGCGTTCCCTGTATGTGCTGTAACGCCGAGGCAGTGCGACGGACGAGGAGAGCGTGGATCTGATAAGGCCGACGAGGAAACGTCCGCCGGCCTGGGAATTGATCACCTCGTTATGGAACCCGGAGAGCGAGTGGAGGGCGAAGGCAGCCCAGAAGGTGAGGTACAGGTGACCCTCACCGGTTCTTCTGGGGTGGATCGCACTCGTCTCGAGCGGGTGCAGCAGGCAGAATTTCCCAAGTTGATTTGTAAGGCCAAAGGAGGACGTGTTGGTCCCGAGAAAGCTACTCACTTTAACAGGCAAAAAGGCATATTAATAAGACAGTGTAAACCTTTAAGGATGGAGGTCGGAAAAGCCTCTCCAGGTACGAGAGACCAAGTAGCGTTGCCAGCAAAGTGCAGAGCGGCAGTGTTGAGTCCGTTGCACGCTGTTGACTCTGCGGGTCACCTAGGGGTGACCACGATGCAACGTTCAAGTCGAGAGAAGTGGCTGGGCAACTACAACATCTTTTCTCTTGGGTGAGGAGGCCCAGGGAAAATCAGGCTGACAGTGGAAATATATTCCGGTCTGAATGTGTCAGACGAACAGCGACGAGTTGGGGAGTGATGCATATTCGGTCGTCGCCCTACCGATCGCAGTCGAAGGGGGCGATCAGAAGATTCCACTCCACCTCAGAGACAGCTCTGAGAATGTTCTGCACAGGGCAGGAAGACGAATGGGAAGAGACGGTGGACCCCGTTTTGTTGGCCATTCGCAAAGCAGTGGCAGAACCGTTAAACTTCTCACAGTTCCAGCTGGTGAACGGACGCGAGGTGTGGAGCCCTCGGTCCGTAATAAGTAAGCAGTGGACGCCCAGGATGACCTTGAAGACGGTCTGCAGACACATGAGAGTGTCACACATTGGCGGCTGCAATACTGGCTGGAAGCCAAGATTTTCAGTGGAAAGGACAAGGTAGTCGCAGATGCGTTGTCCCGCATGCACTAACCAGACATGACTCTTATTTTAAGGGGAGGGGTATGTGACGGTGTTCCCCCCTTCTAATTCTCCCACGCCTGCTGTAAGAGTCATGTCCACTATTCCCGAGCGTTCTCTACATTGCAGGCATCAATTGAACATATGTGGGAGAGAGTAGTATTCTCGAAGAGCCGAGAAATTTGTGAAAGAAGAACATTTTGGCCTGTGGGATAGGCCCTTTAGGGAGCCAAAATGGCGCTGGCGAGTCTGTTCTCCCGCCAAAACTGTGTGACGTCAGTGTCGCCAGATTGGTCACCGTCAGCGACGTGGCACTGAGAGCCAATGAAAACCGACTTTGGAAAATGTGACGTCACATAGGCTGGGGGGTCCAGCCATAGCGGCGCCTTGGCGCGATCAGTCTTTCACGACACGTCTGAGAGGCAGGACGTGCGATCGGTCATCCTGTCAGAGTGACGGATTTACCGAACTCCGGTGGATGTAAGCGTCTCTAGTTGTTAGCGCGCACTCTGTGAGGTCTTCCTGCAGCCCCGATGTGGCTCAGATAAGGAATTGACAGAATATTGAGCAACAAGTGCTCCGGAACAGGTGCGTTGCAAGAAGTGGGCCAGGCATCGTCGCGTGTGACGTCCTTGGCAGTTCACCAGTATAAGAGACAGCTTAGTGGCCGGGCCAATCCACCGTGAGTGAATCGAGTTGACCACCTTGTCAACTTGGTTGAACGTGTGATCGACGATCCTGTCAGTTTGACAGTAACCATACCTTTGTGGAACCCTACGAGTCAACAGTTGGATGCAAGTACGTCGAGAAGTCTTCCCAAATACCTAGTAACATATCTAGACGACGAGGGAATTGACAGTGTTGTGAGCTTCAAGTCCTCTGGAGTCGGGTGCTGTGCGTGTGGAGTTTAAGCAGTATCGTCTGGGACGGCTGATAACTTCACAGTGAAATTACGAATTTTATACCGATAATATGCCAATTACTGAGAGCAGCGATGGATCACATTTAGCCTAAACCCTCCCTGCAGTTTTTAAATATATCACAAACATCCCAAATTCGACCCTTCAGCCATATTTTAGAGCCAAATTCTGGCTTTCTACACGTATTTGCAGTGTGAAATTACGAATTTTATGGCAAAAATATGCCAAATAATGAAAGCGGCGATGGATCACATTTCGACCAAACCCTCCCTGCCGTTTTCAAAAAATCCTTAACATTCCAAATTCGACGCTTGAGTCATATTTTAAAGCCAAATTCTGGCTCTCTGCACGTATTTGCAGTTTGAAATTACAAATTTTATACCAAAAATATGCCAATTACTTAGAGCGGCGATAGGTCACATTTTGCCCAACTCACCCTGCAGTTTTCAAAATATCCCAAACATCCCAAATTCGACGCTTGAGCCATATTTGAGATCCAATTTCTGGCTCTCTGCACATATTCGCAGTTTGAAATTGCGAATTTTTATACCGAAAATATGCCAATTACTGAGAGCGTTGTTGGGTCACATTTTGGCCAAACCCCTCTGTAGTTTTCAAAATATCCCAAACATCCCAAATTCGACCCTTGAGCCATATTTTGGAGTCAAATTCTGGCTCTCTGCGCGTATTCGCAGTGTTAAATTACGTTTTTTCATTCCGAAAATATGCCAATTACTGAGAGCGACGATGGGTCACATTTTGCCCTAATCCCCCTGCAGTTTTCAAAATATCCCAAACTTCCCAAATTCGGACCTTGAACCATATTTTGGAGCCAAATTCTGGCTCTCTGCTCGTATTCGCACTTTGAAAATACGACTTTTTATATTGAAAATATGCCAAACATCCCTAATTCGACGCTTGAACCATATTTTGGAGTCAATTTCTGGCTCTCTGCACGTATTCGCAGTTTGAAATTACGACTTTTTATATAAAAAATATGCCAATTACAGAAAGCGTCGATAATTCACATTTTGCCCAAACCCCCTTGCAGTTTTCAAAATATCATAAACATCCCAAATTTGACCCTTGAGCCAAAATATACCAATTACTGACCGCGTCGATGGGTCACATTTTGCCCAAACCCACCCTACAGTTTTCAAAATATCCCAAACGTCCCAAATTCGAAGCTTGAGCAATATTTGGGAGCCAAATTCTGGCTCTCTGCACATATTCGAAGTTTGAAATTTCGAATTTTTATACCCAAAATATGCCAATAACTGAGAGCGGTGATGGGTCACATTTTGCCCAAACCCCCCTGCAGTTTTTAAATATATCACAAACATCCCAAAGTCGACCCTTGATCCAAATTTTGGAGCCAAATTCTAGCTGTCTGCACGTATTCGCAGTTTTAAATTAAGAATTTTTATTCCGAAAATGTGCCAATTACTGAGAGCAGCGATGGATCACATTTAGCCTAAACCCTCCCTGCAGTTTTTAAATATATCACAAACATCCCAAATTCGACCCTTCAGCCATATTTTAGAGCCAAATTCTGGCTTTCTACACGTATTTGCAGTGTGAAATTACGAATTTTATGGCAAAAATATGCCAAATAATGAAAGCGGCGATGGATCACATTTCGACCAAACCCTCCCTGCCGTTTTCAAAAAATCCTAAACATTCCAAATTCGACGCTTGAGTCATATTTTGGAGCCAAATTCTGGCTCTCTGCACGTATTTGCAGTTTGAAATTACGAATTTTATACCAAAAATATGCCAATTACTTAGAGCGGCGATGGGTCACATTTTGCCCAACCCAAAAAACTGCAGGGGGGTTTGGGCAAAATGTGACCCATCACCGCTCTCAGTTATTGGCATATTTTGGGTATAATAAAGTCGGAATTTCAAACTCGACTATGTGCAGAGAGCCAGAATTTGGCACTCCCAAATATGGCTCAAGCTTCGAATTTGGACCGTTTGGATATTTTGAAAACTGTCGGGTGGGTTTGGCAAAATGTGAACCCATCGACGCGGTCAGTAATTGGTATATCTTGGGGCTCAAGGGTCAAATTTGGGATGTTTGGGATATTTTGAAAACTGCAAGGGGTGTTTGGGCAAAGTGGAATATCGACGCTTCTCTGTAATTTGGCATAGTTTGTTATTAATAAAAAGTCGTAATTTACAGACACTGCGATAGCGTGGCAGAGAGCACGAAATTGACTCCAAAATATTGTTCAAGCGTCGAGACTTAGGGATGTTTGGCATATTTTCAATATAAAAGTACGTCATTTTCAAAGTGCGAACTCAATAGAGCAAGGAGCCGGAATTGGGCTCCAAAATATGGTTCAAGGTCCGAATTTGGGAAGTTTGGGATATTTTTGAAAATGCAGTGGGGATTAGGGCAAATGACTGCCACACACCCCACCCCCACCCACCCCCATCGTCGATACCTCAGTAATTGGCATATTTTCTGAACTGAAAACAACGTAATTTGTAACACTGCGTAATACTGGGGTGCAGGAGCCGAATTTGACTCCAAAATATGGCTCAAGTGTGTCGAATTTGAGGATCGGTTTGGGACTTTGAAAATACAGGAGGGTTTGGCCAAATTGACCCGAACAACGCTCTCAGAATTGGCATATTTCGAGTAATACAAATTCGCAATTTCAAATGCGAATAGTGTGCAGAGAGCCAGAAAATTGGCTCCAAATATGTCTCAAGCGTCGAATTGGGATGTTTGGGATATTTTGCAAAACTGCAGGTGAGTTGGGCAAAAATGGTTACCCTATCGCTGCCTAAGTAATTGTCATATTTTTGGTATACAAGATATCGTTAATTTAAAACTGCATAATACGTGCAGAGAGGCCAGAATTTGGACTTTAAAATATGATCAAGCGTCGAATTTGGAATGTAAGGAGTGTTTGAAAAACGGCAAGGGGGGTTTGGCTCGAAATTGTGAACCATCCGCCGCTTTCATTATTTGACAGTCATTTTTTTGCCATAAAATTGTATAATTTCAAACTGCAAATACGGCAGAGAGCCACGAATTTGGTTCTAAAATATGGCTGAGGAGGGTCGAATTTGGGATGTTGGATATTTGAAAACTGCGGGGGTGTGTGGTGTCTTTAGAATGAGGTGACCCACGCCTGTCTCAGTATTGGCATATTTTCTGGTACTAAAAAAGCGTCTAATTTTCAAAACTGGGATCCGTTGCCAGAGAGCCAGAATTTGGCTCCAAAACATGGGCCCAGACGATCGAATTTGGGAGCTTTGGGATATTTTTGCAAAACTACAGAGGGGTTTGGCCAAAATGTGACCCAACAACGCTCTCAGTAATTGGCAATATTTTAGGTATAAAAATTCGCATCAACTGCGCAAATGTGCAGAGAGCCAGAATGGATTTCAAATATGGCTCAAAAAGCTAAGGGTCGAATTGGGATGTTTGTGATCTATTATAAATACTGTAGGGAGGTTTGGGCAATTGTGCCCCATCGCCGCTATCTGTAATTGGCATATTTTTCGTTATAAAAAGTCGTAATTTCAAACTGCGAATACGTTCCAGACAAATCCAGAATTTGGTGCTCCAAAATATGGCTCAAGCGTCCCATTTGGGATGTTTGGGATATTTTGAAAAACTGCAGGAGGGTTTGGCCAAAATGGTGATCCATCGCCGGCCTCAAGTAAATTGGGCATACATTTTCGGAATAAAAAGTCTTAATTTAAAACTGCGACATCGTGCAGAGCAGCTAGAATTTGTCTCCAAAATTTGGCTCAAGGGTCGACTTTGTGGATGTTATGATATTATTTTAAAAACTGCAGGGGGGGTTTGGGCAAAAATGTGACCCCTCCATCGCTGCTCCATGGTATTGCATATTTTGGGTATAAAAATTCGCAAATTCAAACTGCGAAATATGTGCACGGAAGCCAGAAATTGGATCTCAAATATGGTCAAGACGTCGAATTTGGATATTTGGGATATTTTAGACAAACTGCAGGGTGAGTGGGCAAATGTGACCTATTCGTCCGCTCTAAGTAATTGGCCATATTTTTAGGTATAAAACATCTGTAATTTCAACTGCCAAATACGTGCAGAGAGCCCAGAATTGGGCTTAAAAATAGGACTCATAGCAGTCGAATTTGGAATGTTAAGGATTTATTTTGAAAACGGGGCAGGGAGGGTTTTGGTCGAAAGGTGATCCATCGCCGCTTCATTATTTGACCT